>JAODLL010003630.1:0-11617 GCA_026546735.1 Forbesichthys agassizii
ATTGAAAAAATACGCTGGCGCTCAGAAAAAAGCCCTATGTGGACACGGGCCTATACGACTTTGCACTACAGCTCCAGTCAGTCAAAAGTTGGGGGTGCTGCAGCGCCCGCAGCACCCACCTTCTCGCGCCTCTGGATGTTAGTTAATAAGAAAACAGGCAATTGTTTAATGCATTTTGCTTATGCAAACTTCCCTTTTGAATTAGAAAGTTTAGACCTATTAAAAAAAGCATGTGTAATCTGACCCGGTTTGTGACATTCATGGACAGGATATGGAGGCGTAGTCGTGGTGGAGGGGTTGCGGTTCGGTAGCCTGTGAATTTCATCAGTTCTTTTTGCAGATGATGTGGTCCTGATGGCATAATTGGTCCATGACCTCCAGCACGGATCGGTTCGCAGCCGAGTGTGAATCGGCTGGGATGAGGAATAGCACCGCAAAATTAATGCATGGTTCTCAGCCGGAAAACGATGGAGTGCCTACTCCGGGTAAGGAATGAATCCTTACCCCAAGTGAACGAGTTTTTGAGACTTTTGAGGGGACATTGAAGCGGGAGATTGGCCGGAGAATCGGAGCAGCGGGAGCAGTATTACAATAATTTAACCGCACCATTGTGATGAAAAGAGCTGAGTCGGAAAGCAAAGCTCTCGGATCTACCGGACAATTTTTGTTACTACCCTCACCTATGGTCATGAAGGGTGGGTCATGACAGAAAGAACAAGATCACAGGTACGAGCGGCTGAAATGGGTTTTCTCAGGAGGGTGGCTGGCTTCTCACTTTAAGATAGGATGAGAAGCTCAGCTATCTGTGAGGAACTCGAGTAGAGCCGCTACTCCTTCGCGTCGAAAGGAGACAGTTTAGGTGGTACGGGCATCTGGTAAGGATGCCACCTGGGCACAGACACGTGTTACAGACACGTCCAGCTGGGAGGAGGGGAAGACCCAGAACTAGGTGGAGAGATATCTCCACACTGGCCTGGGAACGCCTCGGGATCCCCCAGTCAGAGCTTGCTAATATGGCCCAGGAAAGGGAAGTACGGGGTCCCCTGCTGGAGCTGCTGCCCCCTCGACCTGACTACGGATAAACGGATTAAGATTTATGGATTAATGGATGTAATCTGATCCACTATTTTAGATGGTAACTAATATATTATTAGGTACGTTTTTTTGTTTGTTTGTTTTTTGTAAGCAGTTATCCTCCTCAACCCTTCAGATAGCAGAATACTGGAGTGATTCTTGTTAAAGGTGAAGAAAATAATTATTTGGAAGTAAAGGCTTGATTGCCCTATCAATTTGCAGGTGGATAGTAAGCTTCTATGCTGGTCATGCATTTTTTTGAAAGTCATGCAGGCGAAACAGCCTTTATAGGTGAGACAAGCAATGGAATACATCAATGAATGCAATTTATTCAATGGCTTCAAGAAGAAGCTCATAAACCAAGACAATACCGCCGCACGTCACTTTAGCGTTAGGCATACAAATGGCTGCAGAGTGCAACGAACGAAGGAGCGGTGCTCATTACACGTTAACGCCCAGAGTCGGGGCGGTGCTGTGCACACGGCAACTGGCAAGAGCTGCGCTTTTTAAAGTAATTTAATATCTTTAATATTTTTTACGAAAGCAATAGAGTCGTATCTTATAGGCCTAAACGTAAGCATTGTTTAAAATAAACAATGTATTTAGGCAAATGGCAGACCTCGTATTGCTTCTTTACAGAAAACAACATTCGTCCACAAAATCATAACCACTGACGTTTGTAGTAGGTTGTGTAACGAGAACTTTTATTGTGAAATGTGTGGACGTTGATACAAGTTGCTATAATCGAAGAAGAGTGAAGTCCCTATCATCAGTAAAACTACATTATACAGTGTTATTTAGCCTACTTTTTATGGTGAAGTAGATTATGGCCAGGAGCTCGACGTTTTCTCTTATTAGCCTACCCAAGCCATTGGGCAAGTCTGTTAAATGAAAGTCGTGGTTCTTGCTGCTGGATACGGAACCAGGCTCCAGAGGGATGTGGATGACGACCAAACCGGCCGGTACCGACACCTATCCGGCATCGCAAAACCTTTACTGCCCGTGGGCCATCAAGCTCTCATATCACACTGGGTCCATGCTCTGACACTGTCTGGCTGTGTGGACACCATATATGTTGTTGTAAGTTAATTAAGGGCATATATCATAGACATACGCCTAGTTGAAAATCATTCAAAAATACTGAATCTGTAGATTTGATCTCCAGCATGTTAACCAAAGTTTTTTTTAACTTCTCCACAGACCAATGCGGTTTACTACCATGCGTTTGAAGAATGGGCAACAGAGTTCTCCAATGTCAACATTCTCAGCGATCAGACCAGGAGTAATGATGTAAGCAAAAAATACATTTTTTACCCCAAAAAAGAAAAAGAAAAAAGGAAAATACCTGAATTAATATGAGCATTTGCCGTGCAAATGTGATTCTTAATTGCTAGCATATAGGCTATATTTTGGGACAGCCCTGTGGTTTCCATTAGGCTACATTAAAACCCCTGTAAACTTAGATGTTTAGGTGATTAGACTACTTCTCAAGTTCTCATCGGTCCAATGGTAGTTGCTGTGATGATTTCACTATGCAGTGGCACACTACAGGTTGCGAGACAACGAGCAAGAAACACAGCTCGCTGGTAGCGTATGTGCACATTTGATTAACGTGAGAGCGGATTGAAAGCGTGTCGTTCCTCCTGTCTGGTTGCACTGTGCAATTGGAGCTGGCCCTCTCCCCTTTCCAGTGCACAGTCACGAAGCGCGCTACGTGCGGTGAAGCTGCTGGTGATGGGTGCACTACAGCGGTGTGGTGTGAGGAATTGTCTCTCCTGATTAAAAAGTCAGATACACTACACCACACCTTCACAGTCCTGAGAAGAGGTCTAATGAGCCACTGATGTAGTTTTACTGAGCTATTCTATGTGATGTGTTGTTTTTTACTTTTAAGAAAGGGTTCCCAATTAACTGTCCATCATCTTCCTTATGATTATTAAACCTTAATCTGTCCATATTATTTTTGCTTTTATAGGAGCGTCTTGGGGCTATTGCTTGCTTGCAGCTTGCAGTAAAACACTTCCGGATAGAGGATCATATCATGGTTATTGGGGGGTATGGTTCTGACATCTTCTGACATCTCTCATAATTGTATGCAGACTTTTCCTGACACAGCCATGGGTTATTTTATGTCTGAACAGGGACACCCTCTTCAGAGAGGATTTCAGCATAAAGAAATTAAATGAGAGGTTTTCTGACCTACAAGCACAGTGTGAAGACAACTGCCTTGTTCTTTCTTACCAGTGTAAAGATGAGGGTAAGAGCTTGACACCTGAAATTACGAAATACTTATTTCCATAATATAAACAATACATTTTCTGATTATTCATACTTGATGGTCAAATGTATTATTAATCTGCTATTGATCCACAGAGACTCGGAAATATGGAATTTTAGAAGTGGATGAAACTTTGCGTGTCGCCTGTATGAAGGAGAAACCCCTTCCTTCCGAGACCACATCCAGAGCAGCAGTAGGTTCCACAATACAACTTGAGGTTTGACAGCATCCCTTGACTGTAAGAATTATTCTGACTGATTCACCTGCCAAGTGACAATGGTTACTCAGCCACAATAGACATCAGTCAGGTAGGCCCAGTGTAAACAAGTCTTCAAGTTCTGCGTCAATGTAAGTATTGTATTCCATGCATGTCTGTTCTATGTAGCTAGTTTGTTATAACTTCATAGCCATTGCCTTACAACTGACTTCAGGGGAATGTTATTTTTTGGCATTCAGATAGGTGCTGATATGTGGTTAAGCAATGGCAGCATTAATGTTCTTTATATGGGAGTAAGAGGTGTGTAAAGTGATTGCCATTTTGCATCTGTAACTTATGTTGTTATTCATTGCAGTGCCCCTGTTTCTACATGTTTTCAAAGAAAACCCTACCCCTTCTGGATAACTTTCTTGAAGAAAAGAGAGTAAGATTCATATTGTAAAATTATGCAAAATCGTAATAAACTACAATAAATCATATGTTGTTACTTCTTCCCCACAGGAATCTGCTATTGAAGAGAAGGATGCTCCAGGGAACTTTGTCTTGTGGCTTATTTCTAGGTAATTCATAGCCTTAACTACGTCTTAAACTATCCTATAAAGATACAGTTAGTGAAGACCAATTTTATTTACTTTTCCCCACCTTTCAGGAGGCCAGTATACACTTATGAAATCTCTGGACGTTTTGATGTTGGAAATCTTCCCTCATATCTTGAATGTGACCTCTATTTTAAAGAAAAGTTTTTAAAGGAAAGTACTGACTCATACATGGTGTAGTGGCATAAACCTAATTTACTCTGCAAAAGGACAACGTATAAACCAGTAAAATCATCCATGACAATGATCTGATCTCTGCCAGTGCCAAGCTTAATATAACATTAACGTGTTGACTGACTTTGTATCATTTTATATTGTAAAGTTCTTGATCACAAAAAGGTTCTATTAAAACAATTCAGCCATCTATCCTGTGAACAGTCTCTTGCATTTGTCTGAGGCCTTTTCATGATTGTTCTCCATCTTGGCGATCCGGGAGCCGAACTGCATGGCTCTCTTGGGCAGCACGGCAGATGGACCCAGACCCAGAGCCTTGGCCGTCAGCCTGAGAAGAAGTTTCTCCCCAACGCCTCGCGGCAAAGTCAAGTCTGCCTTGTCCCACACAGGCAGGGAGTTTAGGTAGCTCACCACGTCTTCATCCAGGTAGGGGAACCTGGCAAACAAACGCAGCACAGTGAGCAACTGCAATAAGATCCATTCTTCCTTACACTTGCAGTTTGTGGCCCATAATAACCATGAATGGGTTGCTTCATAACATGTTAAGTTACTTTTTGGATGCAGAAAATATGTTTTATTACACTGAATTCAAAATAAAGATTTTCAATGGATACAAATAATATCACTAAGCCCATAAAATGCATGTTTAAATAGGACACAGACTTAAGTAAAAATCAAAAGCCCACATTATGTATTGTTATACAATATCTGCGATCACAAACATCATGTTCCCTCTCCAATACTGAAACGGTGCTCAGTTCATCAGCACTGAGAGACCAGCCCGTGCCCACCTGGCCTCCTTCCCGTGGTCTCCTATGACGCGGTCGTCTCGACCCAGGTTCCTGGAGGAGATCCTGCTCAGCTCCATGGCCAGCTCCTGGATCAGGCCCTCGTGTCCAGAGGCCTTGAAGCGTACCCTGTGTCTAGAGTATCCTGCCAGCTGCTCGTCTGCTCCGATGCCAGACAGAATGACCTGGAGGCACAGGGGGTCGTGAATACACACTCACCTGTTCTGGACGCGTCATTGTGGCTAACAGACGGCTTTGGACACTGATCAAGGACTGTCCCTTTAATTTAACACCATTATTAAAGATAGCACATTGTTTCAGCATCCCAAGAGATATCTAATAAACACAGTAGTCCATTGACTGATTATTTCAGTCAAATGGCAGTCATAGCACATTGTAGCTATGTGTATCTCACCTTTGCGGGTGAAGTGAAGAGATTGCGCTCGTTGTTCTGTGTGATGAAGCCGCTGCCCCTTGCCGCAAACCACACGGCACAGCCAATGCTGTCGTCTAGCACCGTGTCCAACGGATGCACCAGATGACAGATGTGCTCCTGGCGGCTTGTCTGAAGCTCCTCCTGGGTGACATTTATTTCCACAAAATTCCATGTTCTCTCAGGATTTAAAGCGTGCAATTCCTTGAGACCAGCCCATCCTGTGATTCTGTCTGGAACATCGAAAGGGCCACGCGCTTGAAAAGTGGCCGCACCGACCTTATAATCTGTAGTCTCACTTTGGTGGGTTTTATGTTTCTTTGTAGACTTGGTGTGTGTTTTTGGCTCCGGCAGTTTGAATGCCACATTAAGAAGGTCTATTGGTTGATGGGCAGGTATGTGACGGTCAGCCAAAGCAGCAAGAATCATAGAATCGATGCCTCCAGAGAAGAGAACAGCAACTGTCGCTCCTGTGCTATCAGGCGGTGAATTATTTTGCAACTCAAATGGCAAACATTGAACCCTGCATCGCACTGATTCACTAAGGACTTGAATGAGTCTTTCTACCTCCTCCTTCATCTCTCTGCGTGCAAGCAACTGTTCCAGGTCCTCCACAGATGGATGTGAACTTGTTTGGAATTGTGCCACGTTTGACCCTTTAGGGAGTGTCATATTTAGCAGACATACTGGTGAGGTCAGGAAAAGACCTGACTGGTTCATCGTAACAGTGCAGTTACTAGGAAAACATCCCCACTTCATTTCAGGGCAAGTAGAAGAAAAATATTGTCCTGCGTTAGACCATGGAAAAACCTCAAAGGCCAGTGAGCCAATTTCTGTTAATTGTTTCAGATCGATCTTGTAAACACCAACAGCGGGAACTTCTTGCCACTGCGAATGATCTGAACCAGCGTTCTGGGCTGCCACAGAAGACAGAGTCAAGACATCCACATCAATCTGCCAAAGTAAACTTCGCCGGCCAAAGAAATCTCTGCCGAACCACAGGCAATCTCCAGCCTTTTGGAGGTACACAAAAGCCCAGGGTCCCCGCAAATTACAGAGGACAGACAGAATCTCTGGAGGGCTACTGCAGGCCGACAGCTGCCGAGAGAGAATATCTGTGTCATTATCCCCGGGGGACACTTGCAAGCCTCCAAAAACCTCCCCATTCCACATCAGGACATTTCCAGCTCTGTCTTGGACTGGTTGAGGAGTTACGAGACCCCGCATGTGAAGTACATGGGCAGAGAACACACACTGATAACAAGGGTTTGTGCTTGTCACAGTCAGCTCTTGACTGGAGTTGGGTCCGCGTCTTCTCAAATGTTTATAAATCACAGAGTCATGAGCAAGCTGTGAGGCAGACTGCCCCAACAAACAAAATATTCCACACATTGTTTCAGTCAAGACAGTGTGAACTTTAAATATCTTGCAATTCCTTCTTCATGTTGTCCAGTTCCTCTGTGGACAGATCATTTAACCAAATTACACTATAGTCTGATTATAATAGTAAATCAGAACAGCCATAGAGGTTGTAACTTCCTGAAAGCAACTGGTTCATTGCACATGCTAATGAACGTTCATTTTCATAGTAACAGAGCTGGAGCTTACTTTTACATGAGCCAAGTGTATGCCCCCGGTCAGCCAGGAAAAATATGTTGCTGTTGCGCTGCTGAACAAAGACTTTCTGAAATCAAATGCATATATTTTATTAAAGTGTCTTCTGAATAAATTACACTAAACTGTCTACTGTTTTTCTTCATGTATGTGTGTTGTCGTTCAATTAATTAACTAAACGTGTAGTTTCGTATTTGGTTACGTTATTAGTAGCGTATCCAAAATATCCAATCTGTAAATTGATAACTCACCCTGTTTTTCTTCAGATTGGAAAGCTCATCCACTACAACCTTATGCTCCTTGATCTGTAGTCAAATTGAAAGGTTTATTTGATTTTATTCAATGATCATGAGCAAAACATGCAATGCAAGTCCATAGCTTTAACTTTAACTGGACACGCCATTTCTGTAACATTTAGTAAACATGCCAGTGTTTCAGTTCAGTTACTTAGTTTTCCAAAGCAGGGTTGGATAACGTTACCGTACCTTTCTGTTTAACTCCTCCTTCAGTGAATAATCTACAATACTGACACAGCTCTCTGTAGATTTTAAAGACATGTTCAGTAAAAATTCAAACTAGAATAATTATTAAAGTTTGACAAAAAAAAAAACGACTGCTAGCCTGCTGCTATATGCTAGTAGCATGAAGTAAGAGCATTTCCGGGTCTTAACATTCTTCTTTGTCATGTTCTTTTCATATTTACTGCCATCTACTGGTTAAAGACAAGCACTGGGATGTAAGACATTACTGTGTTTCTAAATTATTTACTGAAACAATTAATAAGTTCAAATTGAATTACATTTTAATGACATTTCTGATCTTCGTATTACACCTTTAAAACGTTAATATTGTCTAATATTAATTAAAGTATTATCTTAATTTGTTTCAGTATAACACAAAACTCAAAAAGAATATATTATGATATAATTTAATATAATATAAGAATTTTTAAAAAAGTAAACAAATATTTTTGTTATGTGTACCTTTTTTGAACAATTTGCTTTTGTGTATACATACAGTTATATACCCACTCTTGTTTGTTCAGTGTACACAGTGTTGTATCCACTGGACAGGGAAACAGGAGTAGGCTTCTAGCACCTTGCTACGTGACAGCTACACAGCCAGCATGAATTGCTGTCATGGCCTAATAACTAAGAGTTCTCATCTGACCTTCCTCTGTTAAGACCTTTTGTCTGATAAAGGTAACCTGTCAATATAAAGCACAGCAGAGTGACTGTTTATACTAAGGCAAAGTTTACATATGGACTATTTTTGTAATTAAAAAAAAAAATGCTGGCATAATAATTTTTGCCTTATGTCAGAATGCATAAAGACATGTCCTCTTAAAATAATACATTTTAATAAATAACAAATCTCAAATTGACATTTTCTTATTATGCATGTGTTTGTGTGTGTGTGTGTGTGTGTGTGTGTGTGTGTGTGTGGGGGGGGGGGGGTATTGTTCATTTATTGAATTATATATAATTAGTTAACTATATACATGTTGTGTTTATGTACATTTTCATTTAGTACAAATTCTAAATGAAATAATGTATCAAATCCTCAAATTTACATCAGCGATTGAGTAAACTAACAGCAGTCAACAAAGGTAGGACAATTCCTTGGTTAGGTCATGTTTATCCTGGTTCAGTGCTTGTTTAGTCAACACTAAACAACGTAACCTGGCAGATAAACACACTTGTCTACCTTGACCACCTGCCCACTGGACTGTGAGGTCTTCGTATTGATCTACAACAGCTGGTAGCTGTTTGTATTATTCCTGTGTGTGTGTGTGTGTGTGTGTGTCAGCGTCAGAAATGACCTCTGATGTTTACTATTCCCCATGGTCAAGGAAACCTCTCAGTCTAATATCAGTCTTACATATTGGCCACTGGCCAGAAGAATATCCACACGACCAATGTGTCTGCCATATTTATAATCATTGTTTATTATCTCTGTCCAGTTAGGCCACTCAGATCCAGTGGTAACCTCGACTCTGTAATTTTCCTTCATAAGCCAATCAACCAGTTACAAACAAAACTGACCCCTCACAACACGCGCAGAACAGATACACCTTTTGCATTGGGCTATGTTCTTGATAAACCGAATGCAAATAGCAGCACTTATTTATCCCTGTTACAATAGACTAAGATCACCATCACAAAGCCAGGTTTGAGCAGAACTAAAGTCATGCATCACTTGTAAGATAATAGATAATGACTAATCACATTCAGTGTTGTCCACCTCAGCCTCTCGGTTAAAGCCTGTGAGCATCGCTCAAGGCCACAAACGGCAAGTCATGCTTGTATTTCTGTCTTGGGAGTACACATTTAGCCGGTGTAAACAGACATGTTATTCCATAGCCAGGCTGAAAAGGATCCTATTGGAAAGACAGAGCTGCAAGTCACGTGACCTCAACATGACACTGCATATTTCAGACCACTGATGATAGCTTGCCAGCCGTGAATGGTATGCTTGGAAGCTAATGCAGCCCCTGTTTAGATGCTAATCTGTTTATAGCTCCACAATAGGTGTATACTTTCAAACAGCTAACGGTTCTTGTGTAATCCATAAAACAATTACATAATGTTCTGTAGAGCCATGGAGACTTTACAGGCCTAAATGTTTGCTGTTATTAAATTCTGTTCTGTTATGTTCCCTGATACTTTGACAAAGGGAGATTTGTTGCTTATGGTAAATGAGGCCATTTAATTTAATGTTGTCATAACCTGAATGTTGCATGTTCCTTTTAGTAGTTCCTTGGCATGAGCAACATGTGCACTACACATTGTGACAAATTTAGGCTGAGGATTAGTATCATTATGTCATACCAGGTAAATATAGTAGCACTAAGACATGCCTGTACCATAGAGGTTTTGAGTAATAGTACAATGGTAATGTAAAAATGGATGAATACAAAGCATGCATTAGTACAGCATTTTATACAAGACAAAACTGTTTTGAATGAAAACAGCTTGGTAATAGTCATGATATTACTATCATGACTATGATGCTCTATTATGATGCATTTGAAATAAATTTTAAAAAAATTATATATATATATATATTTGCTTCTGGCTTGGGGTCAGCCAGTTTGAAGATTGTGCAATAATATTTTCAGTTCCTTTATTAAAAAATAAAGTAAGAATTTCATATTTGCCTCTACAATACATCTGGATGGGATGTGGCAGGTAAACAAAGTGTTAAAAGTAGTGGCAATGCAGCATGTCTGCATATTGGTGTAACTTTTGGTGTAATTTTGGTGTAATTTTCAACTATAACATTGAACATTTGATCACAAGTCACTTTTTTCCTATTAATGATTAAATATCAAGGTTGAGCTATTATTAATAATCTCACTTTAATTTATTTGAGAATGGCACAACTATTACAACAACAAGCTGCATTTCAACATTTAGGTGAAAACATCTGGATTGTAGTGTCTTATTGGATGGATTAATGTTGATAGAGCAAGAACTTTGTAGTATATTGCACCATACTGCTGTTCGTGAATAGCATAGACCTTACTATTCAAATGCCCAGCTGAGTTGCACATTATATGTTAATCTGTCTGTGATCCCATGCAGGTGTAAGGCAGAACACAATCTATTTGATAGAATGGTCATAATTTCAACATCTGATTGGGCAATATTTATATGTTTATCCCATATAAGAACGTGGTAATATGCATCATCACGGAAACAGTTTAACAAACAAGTTACAATCTGGCTGCAGCACACCGTTCAGATAACTCTGAACGGAGAAGTGTTGGACGTGAGTATTCGGTGACTTCCCTCTAAGTGGATCCTTCCTAATCCGCAATAAGACTTTTAAAGGCTGCTGTATAATCCCACCTCAATGGGAGTTTAAAGGAAGATGCACGAGGCACGATCAATAAGGCACTGTTTGTTATTACAACCCAAACGTTGCATGTCCAACCACAGTAATTATAGCCATGATTCTCCTCTGTTCAAATAGGAGGACAAATGCAAGTCATCCATAGATTTAGATGGAAATGTTATGTGTGGGAGGCTCAGGCTGGAATATGCATTCTAGTAAACATCGGTTTGCTGGATGAATTTGGCTACATTAAACGGTCAAATTTGGATGTGTTCTGTAACGTGCACGTTTGACTTCAGCTAAAAAGGCCATTAATAAAATCTAATAGAAATATTTAATGAAATACACATTGGACCTTATAACATAAATACTACTAGGCTACTAATAATTAATACTACTACTACTACTACTACTACTACTACTACTATTACTAATAATAATAATAATAATAATAATAATAATAATAATAATAATAATATATATTTTTAATATTATTATTATTATTAATAATAATACAATTATTATTAAAACAACAATAGTGATCATAGTTATAATAATAATAATAATTGTTGTTGTTGTTTTTATTATTAATATTATTATTAT
>JAODLL010003632.1:0-11615 GCA_026546735.1 Forbesichthys agassizii
AAGCTGATTTTTATAAACTTGGACACAGTGTCTCCTCCTACTTCAACTCCATAAACGAACACGCTGGAACTGGGTGAAAAGACACCACCCTATATTCCAACAATGTATATGTATGTGTATGTATATGTATATATGTACATATATGTATATGTACATATATGTATGTATTTAAAAAAAACAACTATTTTTAAAAACTTTTTTGCAGAAGAGGCTGGTGAATTTTGTTATAGTCCAATCTCGCCAGCCGAAGACAAAGGTTTGTAGAGATAAATGTTCATCTTTATATAATAAAAAAAAAAATGTGTACTTTCTTTTATTAACTGATATATAATTTCAGAAAATATACCACCGGCCAACGTTGAATCAATTACACTGTCACACGTTTACAAGGACTAGGGTATGATGTCTAACAAAAATATTACAAAATTATGATGGGTTAGTTAAGGGACTTAATTTATGTTTTTTTTGTATTTGTTTTAAACAGTAGACTGGGGTTTTTTACAAGTGTGTTCAGAGGAGGAGGTCTACACGGGTATGTATTTATTATTTTTTAAATGGTTGCAACACCCTACATCATTTATTCTAATGTTTTATTTTTATTTTTTTATACTTCATAGAACCAGAGACCCAAGGTCCACAACTAGACTATAAGTTGAGCAGTGCTGACACAAGTGTTACACATGGTATGTGGTTTAAAAAAAAAAAAAAAATTGGTTGAGTCTGTTGATTTTTCTTTTTAACATTCTCAGATTTAGTGGATGTACATAAATCCGATAAAAACCATAAGTATATACATCATGAGAATGCAATATATGTCAAACACTTAATATTTAAATTGTATTTTTAATTATTTAAAAAAATAAAAAAAAATGTAATCTAGACTGCCTTGAAACTACACAGACAGTTGGATGCATAGCTCAAGGACTACATGACCAATGGGAAGCCTTTAATGACTCAGATCTTATAGGTTTGCATAATTATATAGTTTGAAAAAAATTATAATAAGCAATTACACCGGTCAATATATAATGGATAGCTATTTACATATGTTTTCCCTCCCATGCTAGAAATATGCGATAGATATGATGACAACACTTCTTCAAGCAAAATTCAAAGAATAAGACCCAGCGATGAAACGTTATCAGACCTACGTGAAGACCTGCTACGTAAACTAGAAAGCTTAGTGCACATATTTAAAAATACACCCTTAGGGGAGTTGGATCAGGTTGCATACCGTACACGTGTATTTGCTGAGCGCTTGGACTGGTTCCGAGCGCACTATTCAATGTAATAAAATGTCAAATTTTCCATACTCTTGGCACAAAGATGTGTTAGATAAAGTTTTATCTATGCAATCACCAAGTCCACAGCTACTGGAAATACACGCTATACTGCAAAATGGTTCTGAAATACCCGAACATTTAATAACGGCCATAAACGAGCTCAACCACCCAACCTTAAGTGTTAATGATATAATTACACAAATACGTATCTTGAATGAGCCACCACAGACCCCACCAAGGCCCATACTTATAAGCACGCCACAATCCCCAAATAGTCCATTTAAGGAAATAATAACGGAGCTATTAAGACTCCAACAGCCCCCTAACGAAGCGCTTAACGCTCTAAACGATGCATTGGGATAGACACCTGCTATAAGCGATCAGGTGTTACACGCTATAAATAATGACGAAAGTTTTGAATTATCAAACGTCACAATCCCCTCAGAATTATTAGCGCAAATTCACAGGCTAAACGAAAACCTAACACAATTGCCTATACATAGCGATCCAAATACACATGTAGCCTCCAACCACATCACACAGGAATGGGATCTGAATTCAGGGGCGGGGCCAAGTCATAGGGATATGACACATGTTCAAATGGGGCAGGGTGGAACAGAGAGCTCTACCTAGAGAAATGTTGCGTGAAAATTTCAATAACGTTGAAATTAAACACATTATGCAGGGCCTGCAATTGATTTTGCAGATTTTGCAGAATATTATCGCGCAATAATCGCCTCTGCAGAGCCTGTCATAGACAATCAAAGTTGGCGATGATACCGATTGATGCCGATTGTCACCATTCCTTGTATGCATCATTGCCATGCCCATATAAGGCCATGTGCACAGATGTAAACGAATCAACCACATAAGGGCGCTATTTCTGATTAGTGCTTTAAATGCTCATAACTTATGATTGTATTGGTCTCTTGAATTCAGCATGGAAAACAAAGTAAACTTTATGGGTATTTAAACCAAACTTTTTGGGCAGCATGTGTGCAATGGGTTGATGGGCTCCAAGCAACAGGAAGTCAGTAGTCTAAACCATGTGACAGCCACAAGCCAATAAAATTCAAGCTATTAAACAAAGGCATTATCAATGGTCTACTGTCTCCAAATTTGGTCAGTAGAAGCCCATAGGGGTCCCCAACATGCATATAAAATATGAGCATTTTTTCGCCACTAGGGGGCGCTACAGTGCGTACTACTCTGTGCTGGTTTGAGTTATAGTGACCTTTCTAATTTCCTAAAATGCAGTACATTAAGCTTAGCAATATTGCCTCTTGTAGCTATGAGCTACGTCATCTTGCATTAATGCTATATTTAATTTTCTGATTATTGCTTCAAATAGCCTAATCTGCCTATCTGTAGGTCCAAATCTCACCAAATTTGGTGTGCTGCATTGGAATAATTCCCTTAACAAACCTGCTAAGTTTGAGTTCATTGGGTTTCGCAACAAGTGTAACACGTTTGGGCCTTGTAGGCTACTACAGGGCGCTGCAGTGCAACTTCACATTTGCATATTTTAATTAGCGATATTTCTGTGATAAATCTGTCATTTTAAATTGACTGATTATATCTTCAGTTGGCATATCTGCATTCGTTCCACACCACAGACACGTATCAAATCAACATTTTTCCTCTGCGTTTTCGGTGTGTCTGTTTTGAGTTGTGTGTTTGTGTGTGTGTGTGTACGTGCTTGTCATCTTCATGCATTTTCTGGTTTTGGACATTGCAAATAACATATCAGTCAGCAATTGATATTGAACACATGTAGCTAAAGTCAGTGTAACACAGTTATAAATGTAAGAGTCATCATCACTATTTAGTACCATTGCCAATTTATATCTTTAGAGGGAAAATCTGCTACTGTAGTTCTTAATGCAACAGTATTTGATTAACATCACAATTATGGTAAGTTTAACATGTTTGCTGAGTTAAGCACCATTTGGCCTCAATGGGGAGCTACAGCGCACCATTACATTTGAGAAGGTCAAATAGCGATAACTGTGATTGTTTGAGCTTTAGTGACAGAACTTGCACATTCTTGTGCATCGTACTATGCAGAACTGTATTTCCCTTAAGTATTTTACTTCAGATGTCATACATAAGCAATAGCAGCAAATAGCTTTAATATATCAGTTCTCATGACTGTAAACAATACAAATAAGCAATGTAATCCAAACTTGGTGTGTTGCTCGAATTGTTTAAGCTGCCTCTGTTGTTTTTGCGTACCATGTTTGTCATATATGCTTGGACCACTTCATTGCTGCTTGCAGCTATATTTATTATTATTATTATTATTATTACGCCTCAATTGATAGTTTGCCTCCTTGCGCTATAAAACTTTGCGTTAAATTTACGCCATTCGCACGTACACCAATTCTCGTGTCCATACACCCACTCTTAACTGGATTGATTGCACAAATGTATTCTCGTAAATATTATTTTAATAGCTAAATAAAGTTTAAATTTTGTTAAAAGTTGGACGTTTACCAAAGAGACTGGAATAATGTTTTTTCCATAGACAGTTTTACTGTATCTTAGTACGATATATCTTGTTTTAAATGTAAAGTAATTTTCCTTTTGTAATCCACACCCCCTTTCCCATGTCCTCCAATAAGTTTCTGGATTATCTGAATGCGGAAGAAGGTCCGTCAACCGTAATGTTCCCTTTTCTCGCTTGTATCCCTGCTATGTTGCATGCTAGGCTCATTAATCTTTGTTGAAAATTAATTGATATTTTGAAAATATACCTGGGGGATCTGTGAAAGCAACACTCGATGCCCTGACGTATAGAAGGTGTTTCTACCTAAACTGAAAAAAGTAGGTCTATGATTGACGTATGTGGAGTAACGTGGATTAAGCTGTGTGATACCGGGTACCGGTACGGTGACGAGAGGACATATTCACCAAAGAATTGTATACTTTATCGATAGCAATCTATGACTACAAAAAAAGGCACACCGTCTACATCAACAAGCACACCTGCGTCTATTCAATGTTTTTTAAATTTACTTAAGTCACATTCCATTGATACAACACGATCTTCACCTATTCCTCACATCTTAAAACAAATGTTAAATGCTAGCTAAATGTCTACATTACCTTACCGGTGCGTAGTTTAGTGTACCGGTAATTTATTGATATACGAGTTTTTAGTACACCAAAATAAAATTTATTTTTAGTAACGTAAACGTTAGAGATTTGGAAAAGGACAGATGACATTTAAAATGACATCAACTATTTTTAGTCAGAAATGGTCAAGTCAAACTCACTTGTTTATAATCTTAGGTATATGATTTATAGTTATAGGCTACACGACTTCTCTGGCTGGAAGACCAACAGGAAACGTTTCCTTGGTAGAAATTATAATCTAGGTATACTATAAATATAAAAAAATGTAATTTTTGCAGAAATAATTACTTCTCACTAGCTGGAATTGAAGACTTGAAGAACAGCCGATCTTAGAGGACAGCTTTTCAGCATTTGGATGCAAGGTATAACATACTAGTGACTATCTATTTAGAATTAATTGTCTAAATATAATCACAGCCGTAATGATATTCAGTATAATATTAAATGCACGAGATGACGCTTGTAGAAATATACAAGTACCGATTGTTAACAAGCCGGCTCTTGCTGCTTCGTTTAGGTCTGCTGCTATACAACAGCTTAGCATGCCACTTTAAATCATAGCATACATCTATTTCTATATTCTGTTGATAGTCGTTTACATTCCATGAACTGGTTTAAAGAAAATGGGCCCTATTTCAATAATCCAAGCACACGGTCAAATTTTTTATTATTTACTTTTGCAATTTTAACTGTAGATAAGCAGTCAGTGCACCGGGTTCATGTTTAAAAGGGTTGGACTTACTCTTTACTATTCCTGGGTGTGTTTTAAGCATAACATACGATAAAACAATCCGGCTGTCATCTCCCATTTCCTTTACAATTTCAGACATGCTTGCATTATAAGTGGATTGATATACCGGCATATGTGTAAGCACTGGAGCAGACCATCTAGGCAATGGCGAGATCCCAAAAATATGTTCCTGTAGGTTACACCATCCATCTATCTACTCCCGCTTATCCGGAGTCGGGTCGTGGGAGCAGCAGCTCCAGCAAGGGACCCCACACTTTTCTTATTTAAGCCACATTAGCAAGCTCTGACTGGGGAATCCTGAGACTTTCCCAGGTTAGTGTAGAGATATAATCTCTCCATCTGGTCCTGGGTCTTCCCCGAGGCCTCCTCCCAGCTGGACATGCTTGGAACACCTCCCAAGGGAGGCGCTCAGGGGGCATTGTTACTAGATGACCGTACCACCACAACTGGCTCTACTGGCTCAACTGTAGGTTACACACTAAGGATATTTAACATTGTACGCTATTAATTTTGAATTCTTTGCATATGCATGTGCTCCTACCCGTACCTGTATGTGTAACAAGCAGAGTGTACACACGTTGTCCACCTGCCATAGGCAACACTATCTTGAGAATGTGCCTCGCACTAACTTTTCACCAGGTTTTTGCTGGTCAATCGCGCAATCACTTTTGACTGCCTTAAGTTAGTGCTAGCAATGCGCTAGACAACACCTCATGTTTAGACCAACATGGGTGCTAAAATGGGCGCAAGTGCGTTTGCTATTTAAACAACAAGGGCACTAGATGGGAAAATGACAACTGCGTCGGTCTAAAACTAGCAAAGACGCTTGCGTTTCTGCTTTGCACCGCATTGCGCTGGAACGTAAGATAGAACGTAAAAAGATTTCAGAAATTTTAAACATTGTGACCACCAACTGGACAAACATGCTAGTGCATAAACATGTTAGTGCATACTGCACCAACACAGGACGTATGAATATTTTCTAAACCTTTTATTCAGTTTTCCCCAAACATGGTTTACATGTTTAACACTAGATCCAGAGGCCACACCAATGATGGCTGAGCACTTGAGTTGAAGGTGTCACTGGATGATGTTGACAATCTCTCGCCTGATCACCATGGTGCTGAGGCACATAAGCTGTTGAGCTTGATGGCCAGTGTGGAGAGTTGAGACAGATAGAAGTGTCCCTGACAAACTGGGCACTGTGAAGCTGAAAACGGCTGTGACATTGGAACCCCGAAGTGAACATTTGGTTTGGGGCAAATTACATAGTGTGAGTGACTTCTCCGTTGGCAGTGCGGCCATTCTGGAGCCTAGTGGTGCGAGGTCACGACCGAGGTCGGTCATGATTGGTAAGACTGTTGCCTTACTACGGACTGATGGCTGGCTGCCAATGAAGGTGATAAATCCCTCTGATAAGTCAATTACCTTGAAACGAAATGCTGAACTGGCAAATGTGTATTCCTGTGTAGCATTAGAGTATTTTGATGGCACTGGTGTGGGTGACCGTCTGCTGCAGCAGCAGATGCAGAGGTCAAATGGCCTGCGTGACAATGTGAGCCTTACAACAGACACTTCTACCATGTCTGACAGGCCTGTTAGACATGGGGTACCTGGTGGAGAGAACAGTAGCCCCATCTCAGTCTTAAATTACTTAGGATTGTCTGGTGTAGATGTCTCCTCTTGTGATGTGTCACCATCTTGTAGAGAGAAGCTTGTGCACCTAATAGCTCAATACAATTGGATTGTGGGAAAGCTGTGAATTGCCTACATCGTATTCAGCTGAGTGACAAAAAGCCTTTTCGTTTACCGTGTTGTCGGGTCCCTCCCAATCAGCATGAAAAGCTAAGGTTGGTGTTGGATGAGATGGAGAACCGCAACATTAGTCCAGCAGCGAGTTTGCATCTCCACTGGTTCTTGTATGGAAGAAATCCGTTGATCTGAGGCTTCAAAAATGTTTGACGGTTTTGATGGGAGAAAAAGGGTCTGGGCGGAACCAAAATAAAGCAAATGCAAAACGAACCTCTAAACCTATCTTACCTGCCCAATACACTCTTCCCTGACTGGCACCACTAGTATCTGTGCTCTACCCAAAATACAGGGGGTGACCCGCCCAGATCTTACCTAGTGTAGATAAACACAGCGCATAACTATGGGTGGAGCCAGGAGCCTCTTGCCTGAAGCACATAGGCTTCCCCCTTTCTCCCCCCTGGAAAACAAAGTGACAAATGGTTACAGACAACAAATGACAGAATGTACAGTGGCCTGCTCACATCAGCCACACCACCAGACAAACACACAACCAATACAGATATCAACAATACTATCAACAAATATCACTTTCACAGACAGAGTTGGCGTTGGAGCGCTTGGAAATGGTCTTTGAGCGTCTCAAGGCTCACAATCTAAAATTAGTGCCGAGTAAATGCAATTTCTTGCAGAAGAAAGTGCGGTTCCTGGGGCATGTGTGGAGGGCATTGCTACTGATCCTGATAAAGTGAGGGCCAACACAGCTCTGACCGAGGCTGACCTCATGAAATATGGTACGGACATCCCATCTCAGCATCTCAGCGTAAAATCCATTATTTTCTAGGAATGGTGGTGTTCTACCAGCAGTTTATTGAAGGTTGTTCATCAATAGTGAAGCCGCTGTTTGGCTTGACAACAGGTGCCAGAGTCTCTCGTCATAAGGGTCGACAGCGCAAACCATCTCAGGAGAATACTGGGCGCTCAGGGCGAGACGACAGGGTATGCTCCATTTCTGCTTATGTTTGGGAGAACGCCAAGGCTTCCCGTTGATATGGCCTTTAGTTCTGTTTTTGATGATCCAAGGTTGTGGACTATGACAGCTATGTCCTGTGTCTACGGAGGAACTTGAAGGAGGCAATGGAAATAGCACAGGCCTATACGATTAAGCAGTTGAAGAGGCATGCTGACTTGTACAATCTGAAAGTTTGTGGAGCGCCTGTGGAGGTTGGTGACTGTGTTGTTGGCAAACAAAGATATGCGTGGTAAACGTAAGCTTGCTGATAGGTAGAAGTGTACTATCTACCATGTTGTCAGGATAAATCCTATCAGTCATACCTTCAGGATCTGGCACAGCTCCACTGGTCAGGAGAAAACCGTTCATCGTAATCTGATTACACCAGTAAACTTTCTCCCTTTCCATGATGCTGCTTCTGGAACAGACATGGCTTTGTCTGCTACATCGGAGAACAAGGAGATTGTTGATCAAAGTACTGCCTCAGCTGAAGGGGATGTCTTATCAGATGCTGCTGAATATAGTACCAGGGTTTGAGTATCTGGACTACCATCTCAGAGTAGCAGTGAACTGGGTCAGGATGAGGTGTGTCCTTCGCCTGGCTTGGTGGTACTGCCTTTTTATGTAGCTGTTCAGCTAGAGACTTCTCAGGATGAAGCAACGGAGGTAGTTGATCGAACGACAAATGTCTGTACTGGATCGTGCAATGAACAGGCGTCCGGTGGCGTTCTACGGAACACAGCTGTTTTGCTTCTGGTTGGGACGTCACCGAGTCATACTAGGTTTTGAGCAGGCAGGATGTTTAAGCCAGTATCGAGATTAATACAGATAATGAATCATAAGAAGATTTCAGCAGCGGGGCATGTATCAGTGTTAGTAATGAATCCATTTGCACTGGTAATATTATCCAATAAGAATCGTGTGTTATTAGTAAAACTTGTGCTGATTGGCTGGGTTAGTTGTCGCTTCCTCCAAAGGGATTAGGACATTCTGCTCAACGCAGTCTATGATGGAGAACAGCACACATGGTAGGGTAGAGTGTTGTTCTCTGCAACAATGTGTTTTTGTAAGCGCATATTGGTTCACTACTGAGTATTAATTATTATGCACATATACATTTTAAGATGCTGTTCCGTTGTTTTGTACTTGGAATGAGTATGTACGTGTATGTATTTAGTTGTTACTAAATAATTACTATTCCTGTAGTGAACTATATGTTGCTGAGAACGACCACTCTTTGCCATCTGTTGCCAGGTACATATTATTTGTATTATTGTTATCACTTACTGTATTTCTTTATACATGTAAAGCATGTTCCGCAAACGCAGTCTATTATGGAGGACAGCACACATGTGAACTATATGTCACTGTATGTTGCTGAGAACGACCACTCTTTGCCGTCTGTTGCCAGGTTGTGTAATAAACTACGTGGAACAACAATAAATATTTGACGTCCTTCATTGACAAAACACAATGCAGATTAAGGAAGGTTACACCTGCATCACCTTGTGTCACCCCAACCCCGACAGATTCGCCGGTGTCATTAGTGGCACCATCAATCTGTAGGGCACCATCTGCGACCACCTCATCATGGGCGCGTTTTCCACCATCAACTAAGTCACTACGTAGATTACCGTAGGGCCATTGCGCAAAGTACCAATTTTTAATTTGATTAAATAACCCTCTCACTTTCTCAAAGTCATCTTTACAGATGCAGATAATAGGGTTAAAACACAACTATTTTTCAGCCACATGAACCTGTGTGAAATCAGGACCTGTTAACGCCCGGGTGTTAGCGCAATAGCGTATCAGTAAGTAGGTCCTTGATCTACTGCAATCCACACAAAAAGCGGCATTGAGGTCATCATCTGCAATGAGCCATCGGCTAGGTAGAAAATAAGATGCTTTATTTTCAATTTACTGCATCATCTCCTTAACAAAGGAGTCAAGCATTAAAAAAAATCTACATAGGTCAACTGCACCCATCCTCAGAATGTATATACCCTAAGCGACGCTTCAGTTCACAGCTTTGAGGCGACATATTATAATCCTGGATGCACACAGTATGAAAACTAGACACAGAGTGAGGGTTTTAGACCGACATTTAACCGGGTCGTTCGGATACGTCATAACTGGGGAAGGCACTCAGTACACACCATTGTCTGCAACCAGCGCTTCGGATTGGCTAAGAAAATTTTTTTTTTTACCACGGTCAGAGCGTGGGAGGGGGTCAAGGGGGACCTGTCAGTTTGGTGGTTTGTCCATTGTTACTCTCTCTGCCACCCCTAAACACTCCCCTTTTTGATGAGTTATTGCCCCTCCTTCCTCCTCCCCGGCCCAGGACACACATCTTGTACTTAACTTGACCTTTACTTGCGTGTACATTTTCTATTAGTTCGACCTCATGTTACGTGACGAAGTTACCGAAAGTTTTAAACGATATGGTAATGGTAAATGGACTGCATTTATATAGCGCTTTTCTAACCTTTTGGCCACTCAAAGTGCTTTACAGTATTTTTCCTCACATTCACCCATTCACATACACTGATTGGTGATTGCTGCCAGGCATCTTGCTCGAGGATGTTTACAGGTATGTCAACACCGGGGTTCATACCCACAACCTTTTGCCTGGCAGCCCAACGCCAAGTCTGACAAGCTCTTCTTGTTTATATTTACCAAGTTAAGTAATTTACTTCCTCTAAAGTTTTAAACTTGTCTTAATCAGTTTATTTTCTCCAGTATAGCAAGGAGGACTTTGTGACTTGTTTTACTTATTCCCTAGTCACGAATAGTCAATTGATCTGATAAATATCCCCTTTGTCGGACACTTAAACTATACTGAAATAGCACGGACCAACTCGGCAGAGACGACATTAGCTCAAAGCTACAATTATATTTTGGAAGCCTAGAATCAAAGGCTGCCAAAGTCGGCCTTAAGGGGCAAAAGCCACTACTCCGACGAACTAAAGTACCCAAGCATTAGCTTCGACCAGGGAGTGACATGTCCAGCACATCAACTCCCTCGTGTGGTCGCACGCTGCGTCCGAAAAGTCTCCAACAGCCGTTTCCTTTGTCTCCTTATTTGTCGGGGTGTGACGGATTACTATTGAAATATTCACATGCGCACGTATCAAATTACAAACAAACAGCTACAATCAATGCACCAGCATGCAGCTGGTGAAACGGACTAACGCGCGGATGATCCTTTTCTGGAGTACATTGAGCCAGTTTATAAGGCCCACTACGCGTGGTTTCGTAAATTAAGACTATTCACTATGGTTTTATTTTTTATTTGGCTGAACAAAGTGTTTTTTGTTTAGCTTATTCTCTTATTACCAAACCGTATAGCCCTTAGCTACAGTACAATTGCAAAAATAATGACTTTACTAAACTTTGTTCATGTATATGGATATGGCTTTTTCATTATTTATGCTGGGAAATTACATTGGATAAAGCTAGGCTTTACATATATTGGTCTATTTTGGCATCAACATGTGAATTGGATTGAATTTCTAACAAAATAATTGATTCTCATCATAAGCAAGAATATGACTATAGCTCCATCTGGCTCCAACACCACTCCAGCTGAGGTGTCTCCTTCAAGGTGTAGAAAATTGTGCTTAATATTTGTGATATATATTAGATATTCTAGTTTAGATATATATTATATATTCTAAGGGCT
>JAODLL010003633.1:0-11615 GCA_026546735.1 Forbesichthys agassizii
ATTCATTTGAATCAGGTGTGTTGGAGCAGGGAGACATCTAAAACATGCAGGGCACCGGCCCTCCAGGACCAGGATTGTCCACCCCCCTGCTATAGATGCTTCTTGGTCAAACCAAATATATTCTAGTAACCGTATCTGATCATTTGCGTACATACTAGCGTTTGATGTAAAAATGCGTACAGGTTGGCAGATCTGCAAATGTCATAAATAACAAAATAATTACACAACTATTACAAATAAATAAAATAAATCTATACAAAGTAAATTAGAAACCGCTGCCGGGGTCTGTTTTTTGCCCCCAGAGCTGTATATTAGGTGAAAATTTAAATACAACTTGACCATACCATGGTGACCAGCGTTGTTGAGTCTTTCAGCTTTATTTGATGCAATTCCTTCAGATGTGTCCTTGTTTTCATCTGACATGTAAAACAAAAGCACAGCAAGTCAAGGTATGATTTTTTTTAAATGTATTTAAACTATTTAACCAGGTAGACCTGGCTAAAACAAAGGGCAAATGTGCAGGATAATCCACCAATGGCCTCCAGCTCTGCCTCTACTGGTGTGTTAGTTGGATTCAGGAGTTATCCAAATTCAATTAGGCTCCAAAATATTATCCAAAAGGTTTGGCTCATACCCTATAGTTGAGTCTTTGTTATTTATTTTGGGGGGGGTGGGGTTAAAAAATGAGGATGTGTCCTCTGGGTTTTAATAAAAGGGTAAAGCAGTAAAAAGGTAAGTGATTGTTACACAATACACCTTTTTGTCAAATTAACAAAATATCTACTGTGTATTGAAATTAATCTGGTACTTCTACACAGTAAATATGAAAAAAAGTGTACAGAGTGCACACAACAAAATATCCTAGACTTAGCAATGCATTTCCAATGTGTGGGGCAGAGCTTCTGAGGGAGCACTCTATATCATTGAAGGGAGAGGCATTTTTGTTTTGATTTGAGTTAAAATTTAGCATGCACCCCAGACCAAATACGGAAACTAACCGAGCAACAGAGTTTGGATTACAACACACAGTGGTGGCGTTATTTGCTTCGCTGTTCTGTAGAAAATTGTTGTTTGCTGTTATACTAACATTATATCATAGAGCAGTGGTTCTCAAACCTTTTACACAAAGAACCACCACCAAGGTACAAAATATAACTTTTCTAAATTCCATTCACCAAGTAACACTACAGCATCCCATTTTAAATGGTAAATGGGCTCAGTATTTTGCCTGACATTCACCCAGTCACACACACATTTATACACCGATGGTGATCACTGCCATGCAAGGTGTGACCAGTAAGGGGTTATTAAGGTCAGGTAGAGCATACTATGGGGGGTTTGAACCCACAACCACAACCCACAAGAAGCTGGTAGCCCAACACCCAGACCACTAGACCATCCTGTCCCCCCCCCATTTTACTTTGTGAATTTGTTTTGTGAAAATATACTCCACACACAAAAAAAACCCCCATAGTATTAGGGAAATCACAGAAAGCTAGTATATCACATGTGTGTTTGTGTTTACATTTAAAATACATACCATTAATTTTTTCAGGAACATCTACCCCCAGTCCTGTATCAGCAATGGTTTCTTCGTCTTCACTGTCATCCTCGTCATCATCAGTTGTGAACTCTGGACAAACAGAGTTATAATTACCATTATAATTTTCATTCTGAAAAACAGCCCTAGACCATTATATATTAAATAAAAATAAACATGCATTCTATAAACAGTTGGTTTTTATCTTAAAACATTAACATAGGAATTTAAATACCTCCAACTTCATCAAGAGATTTTCCATGTAGTTCACGCAACTTTCCCTTTTCCAGTGCAAGAAGCAACTTTGAGATCTTTGCACTTTGCACGGTGGGCTCAGACAGCCGGTAGAATTGTCGATGTACGGATATATTGTGTCCCATGAAATCAGCAAGCTGATCTATTTCATTGTTTTTTAAGTTTAAGATTTGCGAAGTGGTCGCAATGTCTTTGCGCAGTTGAGTTGATCGTAAATAATCAGGCTTCTTTGCACCACATTCATCAGCGAACTTTCTAAGACTTTGATGTCCTCTGTAATATGTCAGGCAGCTTGGTACACCAAATAGGTACTCGTTTTCATCTGGGACACCACATTCCCTTCTCTTCTCAAGCATCAGATTGAGAGCGCTCTTCATCTCAGGCGTTAGTAGCACAGCTACTTTTCTCCCCCTTTTGCCTTTTAGTTCTACCCTATCAAAATATCGGCACAGTTTTTGTTCGTATTCTGACAGTCCCATTTCTTCATTGGTGCTTGAGGAATTTCGTTCCAAAAAATTCCTGACCTTCATTTTCGAGACCTCTCCAACACGTCTTCTGTTGAATAGGACTATTTTAGTAAGAGTTGTTCTTGCAAGATTGGAATAATTGCGCACAGTTGCCTCCTCTTTTAGTGCTGCTGTTGCCAATTCCACATTTTTGTCAAGATGTTTATTAAGTTTTGTGATGTCCTCGGTGAGTGGTAGATTAGCTGGTTTATTGTATTTTAAGTCACCAATGGTGCTCAAGGCACAGTGTGATATGCATTCTGACCACTTTGCCTGATAAAGTTTCTGAAATGCTTCTGAATATTTAATTTTTTTCTCATCTCCAGCCATGAGTGCATGGCAATGGAGAATTTGACTTACTTTTAAAAGAGAGTGTCCTATTTTCAATGCAAGACTCGGCACTTTGTAACTGTTGTTATTCTTGTCAAAGCCTGCCGTCACTTTTACTGCCTCAATTACAGTCATGAAATGTTCTGGTTTTATAGCATCCTCTAAAGTTAGGTTTGGATAACTTTTGCGCATGCTCTGTAGAAATCTTCCAAGCTGACGGATTCTTTGTCGGATATATTCATGTTTAGAAATGTCATGTCCATGTTTGTTAAAAAGCGACTCTGCAAACCGTAAAAGGCAAAAGTCATCCCGAACTATACATGTAATTTCATCATCATGCATACGGTATAGCATTTTAAGCACCCCTTCTTCAGTGCTTGAACATGTTGATTTTACTGCTGATGCTAGGCTAAGCACCCTTTTTTTCCCTTGGTGTTCATGGTGGTCTCCTGGTTTTGAGGGGCACCTTCGCATGTGTCTCCACAGCTCTGACCTCATAAACATACCCCTGCAATGAATACAATATTCATATTTTTTATTATCACCCCTAGCTTTTCGTTTTACTTTAAGTGAGCCACTTCCTTTTTTCAAGACATCATTGTTATGTATAAAGTTTCCCCTGTTTCGAAGTTGCTCTAGCAAGTTCTTTCTGCTTTTAGACCCTACAGGGAGACTAAGAGCCATTGCGATGTCAGAATCCTCTTTTAGATGACTTTTGAAGTGTCTGGCTATTTTAAAAACAGTTTTCTTGCAAAAAAAACAGACATTTTGGCCTCCTGTTGCTACAGTGGGTTCGACTGTTGATTTTTCATTGTTTTCCATTCCAGATGTTGCACTGTTGTCACCTCTGATGTCATAGTCCATTATTGATAATTCAGCAACCAAAGCTTTTCTGCTGTTTATTGGGTCATCTGTATCTGTTGCCGAGTCTGGAACATAGTCTGGATCCCTGGATTCGTCATCTTCATCTTCCTGTTCACTGGTTTCAGATTCATTCTGATTAAAATATATAGAAAAGAGAACAAAACATAAGGCATACAGTAAATACCAATTGTATACAGTACGTACAGTATAAGCACTACATGACCATTTTACACGGTCTGTTAAAAACCGACCGCAAAGTGAAACATTTTACATGGGCATGGCAATTAAACGCCGAGCAGTGCAGAGCCTAGTAATTGCCTTGTTAATCGCTTGTTTTGGCCATCAGAGGAGGCTGCTTGCTATTGCGGCATCATTCTCTTTTACTATTAACTATCAGAGAGACTGTATAGAATACACTGACAAGTTAAACATGTAACAGTACTTTCACACTGATTGTTTCGCAGCAAAACCTTGCTGTGTAGCTTGGGATTTTTGTAGGCTACCGGTTACAATAGGCTATAGGTTAATGTATTTGTGTGTGGTAGGCTGTTCTCTTGTCCACTGCGTGCAATGAACTTATGGACTTGTTTGTTTGTGTATATAATGTATGTGCGCTATATGTTCTTCTCCTCTGTGCTCAGCAGCCTTTTGCTAGTCCCTATAGGCTGTATGCAACAGGGTTTGGTACTTGCAGACTGAACAAGCCTCCAGGAAGCACCTTATGATAAAAATAATAAGCAGGCTAAAGTAGTTTGTTCCAAAAAAAAACATGTGCGTTTGTTTTGCGCTGTAATGGTGGAGTTGAGAGGGATGTGTTAAATTACACTAAACCGGTTGTAAAAATCTGAATAGGTTACTCAAAATATAGTTTGCAAAATATAGAAAGCAATTGTCAAGTGAATCCAGCTCATGTTCCCTTCTGTTCTTATTGGCTAGTCAGATTTCTAATTTCCCAGGACCACTAAATGTCTGTTCGTGGGTCACGTGGGTTTGGATTTTGTTTTCCCTTAATAATAGCAACCTTCATTTCAAAACTGCATTTTGTGTTTACTTGTTATCTATGACTAATATTAAAATGTATATGATAATCTGAAACATTTAGGTGTGACAAACATGCAAACAAATAAGAAATCAAGGGGGAAGGGGGAAAACACATTTGCATGCCACTATATATGGTATCAAAGCGTAAAATCATGGAACAAACATTTACATATGGCTATATCAGTTCAGTGTTAGCTCTCAGTGCTAATGAAGGTTGTGTATGAATTCCAATAGTGTTAACAAAATATAATACTTACCAAAGACTTTTGTCTTTTGTCTTTTGTGTGGAAACAGTACACATGCCATACAGTAGTGCAAACTGTTAAAACAAAAATATTAATGTTAAATAACAAAGTTCATAGTTATTCAAATTTATAGAAACTATACAATAGGATATTATAGTTATCTAATCTCACAAATGAAACGGAAATAAAATACGTTTCAAATTTATGTCAAAATGAGGACAAGAGAAAAATCTCAATCACGGAATTCAGTGATACATTTTAGTATCTAAGGTGTTTGTCAACCCACAAAAGCTAAATCATACAATTCATTTGAATAATACTGCCCTCTCCATCTGAATATCTGGCTACGTGTGCCATTGATTTTATTGCATGTATTGGATTCGTTAGCAAACCCCCAGACACAATGTAAGACTAGAAACAATGCAGCAATGAGAGAAACAAAAATTATATTCAGTCACTTGTAGCAACCACGGGCGAAATGAAAACAATCATCTGACAATGGTAAATGTACTATTTTCAAATTAGCAGTGTTCGCCTTCTAACCTAGCAGCCATTAAAATTTCTGTACATACATTCACAAACTTTACAATGTTGGCCATCCAACCACCGGGAGCAGTTAGGTTAGATGTTAACATTTTTTACCATCACTGACGATTGAGGCAAGTATAATACGCCGATTTTAACTAGGCTGAAATTATAATAGACTGATATATATCGTACTACCCCATTTAAATCATAACGCTGCCATGCCATGTTAGTTTACAATTTACCGTCACTGTAATTTTAGCTGCTGGCTCATTCACTGAGCAGTCAGTCTCTCTCTGTATTTGGACTCAAAATCAAAGCTCCACAAATGTATATAAACTAATCGCTAGGAAATACAGGTTTAATTTAAAATAATATAAATCATTAGAATTTTAGATTAAATTAGTAAAATATTACTTAAATAGACTATCTTAAATGTAACTTTTTTTTTTTTACAATAGGCCTAGTTGATAGAGGGTCTGTTCCCCAAACCTAGCCTAAGTTTTACTTGGTTTTTACCTATGCCCCCTTGCAAAACCATTTGATTGATCTGACTCTAGTCATAACTTTTTTGTTGCTACAATGCATCTGGAAAGTATTCACAGCACTTCACCTTTTCCACATTTTGTTATGTTACAGCCTTATTCCAAAATTGATTAAAATATTTTTTTCTTAAATTCAACACACAATACCCTATATAATACCCAATACCCTATATAATAAAGTGTAAGAAAAGTTTGTTTGAAGTTTTTGCAAAGTTTATATTAAAAATAAATAAATGTTTTAAAAAAAAATCACGTACACAAGTATTCACAGGCTATGGTCAATACTTTGTTTAAGCACCATTTGCAGCAATTACAGGCTCAAGTATTTTTGAGTATGATGCTACAAGCTTGGCACACCTACTTTTAGGCAGTTTCTTAATTGTTTTTTGCAGGACCTCTCAAGCTCTATCAGGTTGGATGGGGAGCATCTGTGCACAGCTATTTTCAGATCTCTCCAGAGATGTTCAATTGGGTTAAAGTCTGGGCTCTGGCTGGGCCACTCAAAGACATTGAGAGTTGTCCCGAACCCACTCCATTATCTTGGCTGTGGGCGTATTACAATCAGTTTACCTCACCGTTGTGACGAAAATACAGCTGAGCCAGAAGGCAAAGCTATTGATCTTCAGGGCAATTTTTGTTCCTACCCTCACCTATGGTTAAGAAGGGTGGGTCATGACCGAAAGAACTAGATAATGGGTACAAGCGGCCGAAATTGTTTTTTTCAGGAGGGTGGCGGGCGTATCCCGTAGAGACTGGGTGAGAAGCTTGGCTATATATGAGGAACTCTGAGTAGAGCGACTGCTCTTTTGAGCAAAAAATGTACTTGCGGTGATTAAGGGTGGCCCAATAACACATTCTGCGGTATTATCGCCATTTTTTTTGTTGTTTTGAATGGTCAAGTTCATTGTGCAGAGCTTCCGAAATAGTGTGATTCTGGGTCATTTATAGACAACGTGATCTTAGTCCGTGGTGAGACAATTGTGCAACATCATATGCTTTCTACCAGTTTAGTAGGCCTACTGGTAATCACATGTAACTTTGTCCGGCAGATGTTGGGCAAAAATATCAGATGGAAAATATGACTAATTAATTATTAAATAAAGCATGTTAAATAGTGCAAGATCAAAAGCCTATGGCAAGCCAAGCGTAGCCTACAGTTCACCGCCTTTATTTAGGTAGTATGTAGACAGAAAGAAGTGATGGCACAGTTTCGGTTTAACAACCCGAAAGATTTTCCATTGCATAGTACCAGCTTTACTCGACTCGCCTCTGCAAAGGTCTTTTTCCATTGCAGGTACAACCCACTCAGTTGTACCTGGTCGCCATAGTGACTACGCTGTTTGAACCACCCCTGCAGTAGATCGGTAATCATTAAAATAAATGTTTTTGTAAAATGTCTCTACCTTGTTTCAATGTCCTTCGGTAGCCGTGTGCAGACATCGTGAGTTTCCCTGTCCAGCTCTCAGTAGATAATATTGATTATGCCATCGACAACCTAGAACAATCTGCACTTCCTCAATAGATCACGCTGTGGTTTTGCGTTTTGCCATTTAATAAGACGTAAATAAATATCGGCTGCTAAGGGTAGTTGCCGTATGAATGCCCGTGTTGCAGTGACAAAGTGACGATTTAAGCTCCCTAAAGCGAGTAGAGGCGAGGCGAGCTGGTACCAGCAATGGAAAGGTGCCATAAGAGGCTACAACCGGCTAATATGGGGCTGGGGGAATTTGTGCTTAGATAGTGCACACGCCCTAGATCAGACGTCATATTTGATGGGCTAGCCTCATGAAAAGAATAAGATGTAAACATTGCGGTTTGCGGTACCGGCAGTTGCTTGCCACGGCCTGCGGTTGGGTTGGCAACGCCGCGGTATTGCAATTTTGAGGTTATTGCGACAGCCCTAATGTCCAACTAACGGAATTTGCTAAGGTGGACTTCAAGTTGTAGAAACATCTCCAGGATGATCAATGGAAACAGGATTTGCCTGAGCTCTATTTTTAATGTCATGGAAAAGGGTGTGAATACTTATGTACATGTGAATTTTTATTATTTTTTTATTTAGAATAAATTAGCAAAAATTTCAAACAAACTTTTTTTCCTATTTGTTATTATGGGGTATTGTGTGTAGAATGTTGAGGAAATAGGGAATGAGGTTGGAATAAGGTATTGACATAACAAAATGTGGAAAAAGTGAAGCGCTGTGAATACTTTCCGGACGCACTGTAGGTATGTCCATATCTACTGTCCTAAAACATGGATCATATTTTGTTCATACTACACAATCAATGTATCGCATCATGAGCAGATTACATAAAGAGTGCGGTATGGAAAAAGTGACAAGTCTATTGCATACAGTAGCAATATATATTTCAGATCTGCGGGAAACACTGTATATGATCTATGAATTGATTGCAAGTATTAAACAACAAAAATAACGCGCAAATAGAGTGAAGGGAAGGGAATAACATTTATTCACATAGCCTAGTTTTTTGTGAGTTTCTATACTAAACCTGGTGAAATTATAATACAAATTTAAAGATGTGAATGTGTGGAAGGGTAAAATGTTAAATTTTAAGATTTAATAAAGATGTGTTTCCTATTTCAACTGACATTTTGTTACTTAGGTGCATGCAAAATTGTAGCAACACATTTTTGGCCATAACATTAGCTGGCTTGGTGGCCTGAGTGGTGAGTGGAAATGTTTATATGAGTCTACTGCTGCATACATACATAGACACACACACCCGCTGAAAATTAAGAGACCACTGGAGCAGTTTATGATATTTACTAGTCATTTATTTTTTGTTTTCTATTTCCATGTTATATATGTATTTTTTAATTTATGTTTATAGAATTTATCTATTTGTGTTATACATTTAGAGTATATTTATATTATTACATAGTGGTCTGTTAATTTTTTCCCTTGCCATAGCAATGAATATTTTCATTAAATCCTAGGAGAATGTTGATACTAACCTTTGCATCTCAGCCCCCACCACTTTAGCGGAGAAAATGGTCCATGGCAAATAGAACATTTATCAAATGAATCCATCTCCTCTTTTATAATATCATGTGTTTTACAATCTAAAGAAAATACACAAATTGAAATTAATATATAAAAATGTATTACAAATGCATTGCTTAAATAAATGTACACTTCTGTTCTTTCTTTGGGGAGGTAACCTCTTTAAATGTGCATATGGGGTACCTATGTCAATGACATATTCATTGTAATTAATATATTACTGGACTTTAACACATATGACCATTAGGGCTATCGCAGTTAAATAAATTTCAATTCAATGATATAGGTTGGTTTTATAGCCCAAACTTTTCCAGATCTCATGAGAGCACTGGCTTAGTTAATTCTTACCCTTCTCTCTGCAACTCATTCTTCCTGTCTTCTCTTCCTTCCTTCTCTTCCATCCTCTCTCTAAAAAAAAATTTTAAAAAAATCATTTGACTTGTTACTAAGATAGACCCTTGCTCAATTTGCATTTAAAACTAGCTCTTTTTAATGTAAGATCCTTGGTAAACAAAAACCTTTTTATTAATTACTCCATAGCAATAGAGCCTACACTGTATATTTCTAGTTAAGACATGGCTTAAGGACACCAATGGTTTATCAACACTGATTGAAACATCACTTGCTAACTATAAATATTACAGTGCTTCAAGACTAAACAAACAAGGAGATGGGATCGCTGCTATTCTCTCCACACAGTTGGAGTCAAAGGTTGTCAATCTGGGTGAATATACATCATTTGAATATCTGGCTCTAGAGATTTAGTCAGGTCAATCTGTGCTAAACATAACCACAAAAATATTCAAAACTATTTTATTTTAGGAATTTAGTTATCACTTAATATTACAAAATATGACAGATTACTTTTTAACGGAGACCTCAATATTCATATTAACAAACGTAATGACATCAGAGCCATGGAGTTGTTGAATATACTGGACAACTTTAACATTGTCCAACATGTTAAAGTAGTTACTCATCACCAAGACAACACTCTTGATTTAGTCATAACAAAAGGGTTAAACATAAATAATTGATTTATAATTGACAGTCAATTTTTTTACAACGAAACTAGCTCTAATTATTACATGTCTTAAGTTTTGCGTTCATCTCCATTTTACACTAAGCTACATATGGGATTATTTTAAATTGATCTGATGCTGTTTTGTTAGTCTTTCCAGTGATATTGTAGGGGCAGTGTGCCACATAAATTGTTAGAATTCACAACCAGCCATGTCACACAGCTATCATGTTGTTGTCTTTGTTTTGATTACGTGGTTTGCTGGCGACGCATGATGCTTGGAAAAAGTAGCAAAGTTGGTAAGAAATGTAAAATGTTCTTCTGCTAAACACGAACAAACTACATAGCATGTAGTGGCTGGTGATCAGAATATTTGTGGGGCATATAGTGTAGTCTGATGTCGATTTAACCAAATGCAATACACGATCATGCTAGCTAACAAAAAAAGCATTGAAAAAATGACATTTTAGGAGAAAAGATGCCTCTGCCAGGAATTGTATTGTTTCACGATTATGTTAGATTAAATTCCCTACCATAGCATTAGGCCAGTTGAATGTTTGTTTCACAAATATCACTTTTTTCAAACAAGTTCTCAAAACAAACTTTCCTGTTGCAGTTCCAGTGCCTGTTTCAGCACATTGACTATATTTACACTAATCAGTGTGCACCCCTAGGAATGAAACAAAGAAATCCAATCAGCCGTAGTGGGCTACAAATATAACCTTTAGAGTGAAACAATAATTAATTTTGGTTATTGCGACCTCTGCTCCAGATACCCAAATGAAACCTGTTTCTAAATGAATATGTCCCCTTTAAAGAAACTGTTTTATTACCATCATTGCCACTGCCTAGTCTCTTGACATGCTGCTGGGATGCAACCCTTATTCCCTGCAGAAAACAAAACATGATATGGTTGAAAACAACCATAGCCTGCATTAGAGGTCTTCATGGGTCCTCAGACCAGCAATTCCATGACACGAACTGAGACATGACCGGATAATGGTTGCTTATGATTCTCTGGTAAATGTGATTCATGTCATGTTAAAACACTTCATGTGTGCCAAGATAAAATGACAAACCTGTGTAGGAGGGTGGGTGGGAGAGATGACTTGATCCTCAACTGTAACCAGAGCCATGGGCTGATGTAGATGCAGAAAGAAAAAAAAGGGGGGCAAATGAAAGATTGTTAGCAAAATGTTGAGTATTGGCTACAGAAATATGGCACATTTGCTATGATTGAATCTAAGTCATCAAGAAATTTTGCTATTTTGACACTTCTTAATATTCACAATAAAAAATATGAAAATTTCTGGATAGACTTTAAAATCTTACATTTTCTAGATAAAAATGTCACTTGACAAAGCACTTAATACACATATCACAACAGTCAGAATTTGTCAGTATTCAGCAGTCAGTATTGATTGATATCTTGGACATTCTTTCCCTTATTTACCCAAAAATGCAATTATTGCAAAGTACTGAAGTTTAATGAAAGTCAAACTAAGTAATGGTCTGCTAACCTGTGATTGAGCACAGAAATACACACATGGACATTGATACCATTGACTACAGCTTATAGTCACATACAGTAGCCCAATGTGGTCCTGACATACCAAATAATGGTCTCTTAAACCATGAGTGCGTAAACACAAACAACTTTTAATACGATTTTAAACAGCTAATTGTTTACAACACAGTAGCCCGATTGGATCCTGACA
>JAODLL010003634.1:0-11614 GCA_026546735.1 Forbesichthys agassizii
ACGCGTTTATATTTTTCGTGGACAAAAGGCGTTACAGTGCTATATGATTTCGTAATACATTTATTCATTTCGTAACAAAAGGCATTTTGTCCACGAAAAAGAGTGTTTCACTTGGCGCCCCATAATTCGTCCCTACTCTATCCCTACTGATGGGAACGAATGAAACAAAGCCCGACTTTCATTTAAAGTTAAATTATACTGAATCCGTTACACAGTTTAACAAAATAGCACCTGATATAGAGCACACATGTGAGTTGCTGATCACAACACTTTTTTTTTTAATGTCTGTATCATTATCGTTTAAAATGACTTATCTGAAGTGTTTTATTCGTCCCCGCTCTCCCCTACGTACCATTAGTACCACAGCGTTGTAGACTAGGCTAAGGAGTTCGCAAGACTTTCTCAACAAGTTCCTACAATTTTTTTTATACATTGCAACCTTTCGTTTTGGAGAATGTTGATACGACACAAATTCTAGGTCGCGTAGATTATGTAGTGCTCGAGGCTAGAGCGTCTTGCGCGCAATCCAACATGAAGTATTGAGGCATTTTGAGCCAGGGCTGTGTCCCAGATTTCAAGTAAAGCTCTGCGAGACTACCTGTGAGCCAGTAGGATTTCTTCATCTGTTGCCTCACGGACAGGAAAAGCGACACAGCGTTCAGATAGCCCACTTCTGATCAGGGCTTCATAACTCAGTGTCAAGCGCTCAGGTACCTCGATCTTACATATTGGGCTTAAGAAAAATAAACATGGGAATCATGTTAATGTTAATATAAGTCTAAATATTACTCCAAAGTCAAGCTTGGGTAAGATACATACTGGACCCAGAGCAGTTTGTGTTTGGTCATCTCCTCATCATAGATCAACGCAGTTCCAGTCGCCATATCCTACATAAATGGAATCCTCATCTTATTGATTTTTTACATTAGCATCAACAACTCTCATCATAAAATGAAGTTTGGATTAGTTAACCTCCATTTGTATTTGTACTCCATAAGTCTACCCTATGCAAATTAAGTCTGTAGTGTAAATATTGCTACAGTAAGAACATGCACTCAGGCAGCAATAGTGCCACTGCTGATGACCACGTAATGTAGCACTTTTCAGGTTGTAATAAAAACACAGGAAATCGCCTAATACATGATTTACTTTATATAGGCTTGTAGGCAAATGCTTAATTAAGTAAATACATGTACTAACCAAATATCAGACTGTAGAGATGTGTGTGTCGTTTTCTAGTTTCCTGCAGACTTGGACTTCGATCTGCAAACATTGGTGTAGCATGTTGCTGCCTCTATATCCTCATTTATCTATAGAGCTGGAGACATATGAGCTCAACACTAGGGTTCAGATTTAGGTTTTGATGGTTTAAGGAATATATAACTGATTTCCATGATTCTGAATATTTTAATAGCAAAAAACATTTAGCAACCCAGAACAATATGTTACAATACCAAATTCTAAATGTAGTCTATAGATATCAATGAGAGCAGTTCCATTAAAACAGAGTTTCAGACAGTATTAGGAAAAAGTTATATTGATGATCCTTAGGTTAGAAATAATGTATTCTTATTAGGCCATAATGAATAGGCCAGCAGTCGGGTTTACTACAGATTTGACAAAGACAATTTGGTTCCAATATTTTTACAGAGAAATCATAGAATATTATTTAGTCAATATTATTAGAAAATATACTGGAGCAAATACAGACACAATATTGCAATGTTATAACACCACTCAAAATGTCAGTGTTATATTATGCATCCCCTTAAACAATTTCAGTCATGTGTAGACACATTCAGCCTGCTTTGTTGGATATTGTGTGCAATATAACACATAAATATAACAGTTTTTCATTTTACATAGTTGTAATGGTCCAACCATTGTTTTCTAAAGCTCCATCTAAAATATGTAAAATCTTATGAAACAACTGTGAAACAAATGCACAGCTTAAAGATAATAAATCTAGTATAAGTGTTGAGAACCACTTCTAGTACACATACGGAAAGCCGAGTTATTCACATGGACCTCCCTCCACTATTAACATATCTCATCTGCCATCTCCTCCTGTGTCCCAGTGGGGGAAGCAGAACTTCTTTCCTCATTCTCTCCTCTCTCCTTCTCTCCCTCTACTTCCTTTTCTCCTTTCCTCCATTTGCATAGCAGGAGCAGTGCTCCTCTACACCTCTTCCTGAAGGTGGAATCACAGGCGGCGTACAGAAGCGGGTTTAGGCAGGAGTTCAAGTAGGCCAAGCAAGTAACATATGGGTGAGCGGCCAGCAAGGCCTGGTCTAGCCAACAAGAGTAGGGAAGCAGGCCGAACTCCAGCAACATGGCCGCAGTCTTGTTGACATGCAGGGGCAGCCAGCAGAGGAAGAAGGCCAACACTAGGGTAGCGATGACCCGAAGTAGACGCCGCTGGCGCCTTCGGTCGGGTCGAGGCCCACGTCCAAAATGTCTGCTGAGGAGCTGTGCCAGCGAGCAGTAGCAAAGCAACAGGATGAGGAATGGCAACAAGAAGCCAATCACGGTCGACTTCAGACTCAAAGCTGCCGTCCACCACAGCTCCGCCCGTTCTCGCTCGCCCTCGTCCAATCCTGCTCCAATCAGAACAGAGTAATCCATCTGACAGGAGAGGACGACTGGCCTGGAAGGAGTTGTGCCGGTTGGCTCCAGGTCATCTTCAGGCCACACCCCCGGCTCCACCTCCCTGACGGACCGAAGCAGCAAAGCAGGAAGTGCCAGAACACCCGCTAACAGCCAGGCCCCTCCCACTACCCACAAGGCCCTGCTCGGACAGCCGCTATGTGCGTAGTGGGTGGAGTGTCTGTGTCCAATAAAAACCCAGTAACGCTCCACACTGAGCATGCTGAGACTGAAGACACTGGCATACATGTTGAGCGCGGTGAGGAAGCTGCTGATTTGACAGAGGGATTGTCCAAACGGCCAGTGGTAGCCCATCGCTGTGTACACCGCCCACAGAGGGAGCGTTACCACGAAGCATAGATCGGCTAGCGCTAAGCTAGCTATCAGAGAGTCGGTGAGTGAGCGGGGGGGAGTTGGTGAAGATGGAGACGAGGTTTGTTGACAGGTTTGTTTCTTCTGCACAAACGGTGCCTGAACAACCTCAGTGGAGCTGTTCTGCTGACTGGATCTGAATAGCTTGTGGCAGCATGCATGTCTAGCTCTACTCCCCGTGCTAGTTCTGTAAGCAGTCCTGGATTGTTTCCCCTCGACTCGGTCCAGGTAGGCCCAGAGCACCAGGCTGTTGCCCAGACAACCGACCAGGAATGCCAGCAGGTAGACCGATGGGATTATAGAGAAAGAGGGAGACCAGTCACTGTAGTCGCACTGGAACAGTGAAGTTGGTGAAGGAGAGGGAGAGGTGTATTCCGGCTCGGACATTTCTGTCTAAAAAGCAATTCAACGCACTGGAAGCTGTAATAGTGTCACATAGGTCAAACTGTGGACATAACAATGCCACTTCTATATTCTTTCCTTTTCCCACTTCTTTATCTCACTGGGAATTTGGATAATCTGCAAAAAGAGTGATATTATTGAAATGTGTACACACACACACAGTAAATTAAAGTAGGAAAAGTTTTGATCATAGAAATGCTTATTTACAATCATCATACTGATATATTCACTTTTTACACAATTTCCTAAATAACTGATTAATGAAATATGAACATTTGACATGAACAAACGGAGTAGCGCACACAGAGATCAATATTGTAAAGTATCCAACAAGAAACAGTAGTCCAGCCTTCTTACTCTCACACAACAAAGCCAAATGTGCACTATCTTTAACCAACCAAACCAGCAAAAGCTTACCCAGGGATATTTCAGTGTCTCTATTCCGGTCTACTCATTTCCCTGTGACTTGCTGTCTTCTCTCTAAATTTCTAAATCTGAATGTGCCTGCTTCTCGAGTCTAAATATATATCAGTGTCCTACACACACATCCTTTCTCTTGTTCTCAAACAGGACCACCCCAGCAGTCTTACGAGACCTGCAAATACCCCCCCCCCCTCCCCCCCACCTAAGCCTCCCAGAGACACAGTAAAAAACAAACATACAGTTCAATAAATGCACACCCCCAAACAAGCTAGGGACACAAGAGACACCTCACCCCCATTTACAATTCTTAATGCATGCACAGACACAACTGCATATAGACACAACTTTCACATTCACCGCTACCTTTGTTCTTGTGTCAATACAAGATGCTCACAGTAGACAAATGTCACAAAAACACAAATAAGAGCAAACAGCTCTTCCATTCCTGGGCACACCGGCACCCGAACAACAAAGATACATTTTATTGTATATAGACTTTACAAGAAAATTGTATACTTAAGAGTCAGCAATTGTAAGATAATACACGTTGGCAAATTCAGAAAATATATCCTCATGGAAAGATACTCTCTGTAAATGGGAACTCAAGCAAATGGTGCAGACAGAACACAACACTATCTTAGCCTTGGCAATGTGTGTGTGTAATGTGTGGGACAGGGCACTGCATCACATTTGCCCCATTACTAGTGTTAATGTTTAATGTTACCCCCCTTATTATTCCCATATTAAATAGTGTAACAGAGGAAAGAATAACATAACCTCAGGTTGATCAATAGCTGATCAGGATTTGTGTCATGTGTGGATTGCTCTGGACACTCAGCCCATCCTACTATTTATATTAAGTTATACAAGGTAGAGCAAGCAAGACTTCTGGGACAATGGAACCGTTTCATTTTAAATTAGATGAAACGCAAGAGAAAGGCAGGGATGATGCGCACACACACATAGCCCCGCTATTGGGTTTACCTATGAATGGCATCAATGAACAGGACGTGCTTGTTCCCTGCAGGGCAGGGGTCATCTGCGATCAACCTGTTGTTATGGGAACAGATGTTCCCCAAACATTTCAGTGATGTCTTTCACTAAATGCAAACCTCTAAACCACATAACCTCTAAAACACACGCACACAGTTGGTTGAAATGAAAAGTGAATTTGAAGTCCTACTGGCCCCAATATCACATTATATACAGTGTACTTCACGGATAGCTTGTGCAGAAATTAATCCATACTGAATATACAATGTTATTTCAATTTTACAAAGGCATCAATCATGCACAGCGATTTTCAAAATAATATAGTAATCTTGAGTTACTGTAGGCTCTGAAAAAAAGAGCTCTGCATCTCTCACTTAACATGCAGCAGGCTCCCTTAACTAGAGCACCCAAATGTTTGACATGCTGCCTGTTGGCACCTTTAGATAGATAGAACTCAAAATGCAAACGATAGGAATTTGCATTACCTGGAAAAGACGGTAGTGGCACAGTGGATCCAAATGCCACACAGAAGGACACAGCTACATAAGGATTACTGGTGTCGTCAGTCACTGGAGCACTATCCATGCTTTCCTACAGAATTGATCAAGCCCTCGCCTGTCTGCTCATCCTAGCGATGGCAGGTGCGGAGGTACAGGTGACCCTCTCCTCTGACTGCAAAGAGTTTGTATACATGGGCACGCTGCCTCGAGGACTACAAGACACGTCCCTCAAGAAGATTTGCCAGTATTACAACGGCAAAGCGCGCTTCGTCACCCTGTACGACAGCTTGGACCACATTCCTGTTTACTCCGCATACACCTTCAAGCGCTCCGACGGCTCCAAGAAAGCAGACGTGCCTTGGATGTATGAACCGCAGGTGGGGGAATCATTGCTGCCGTTGTTGACCTTTGAGGTTCTGTTGGTTTTCTAGATGTAAAGAGTAGGACTTTTACATTCTGTTTCAATGGGTTATTTGTAAAACAGCATTTCCTGTGACTTCTCCCGGCAGCTGTCCAAACTGACTGCTCCCCGTGAGATGCAGCAGTTTCCTTGGGACGATGAGCACCAGAGACTTCGGGACGCCCAGGCGGTGCTCGACGACTACTCCGACACGGTCAACTTTGTGCGCGGCCCGCTAAGCCCTGACGTGCACCAGGCCCACCCCGACGACAAGGCAGCCACGTACACTCTGACCAACGTTGTTCCTCAGACCAAGGAGTTTAACATCGGCCCCTGGAGTGACCATGAGCACAGGGTGCGGCAGCGTCTCAACAACTACTGCCGCGGCAAGGCTTACGTGGTCACCGGTGTTACTACCTCAGGGCACATGATTCGCCGTCACAACATCAACCGCGTTGCCATCCCCACCTTTCTGTGGTCAGCGTACTGTTGCATCGACTACGATCACAACGCACCCTACAGAGAGCGCTCCAAGTTCCCTGCTTTTGCCGCTCATGGCCTTAATCTCAAGGAGAAAAATGAGGTGCAGGAAATGTCTGTGCAGCAATTGGAGGACTTCCTTAAGAGGGCAACATATGTTGATAAGATCTTTCAGATCTTCTATGATAATTGTGTGGCACCTCAAAATACATTTTCCATAAATATTTAAATACGGTACCCCAAACTATTTAAAAGGATAGGCTCAAGTTTTCCTCCACTACAACTCATGAAAAAAAAAGTTAACTTTTGTGATAGTGTGTGTTAGAACTAATACATTTGGACAAAAATACATGTCCCATTTTCTAAAACAGTGAGAAATATACAGACTAGTAACGACATGGATTTATTCAGTGTCTTAAGGCCAATGTAAACATGCAGTAAAAGTATAAATTAAGATTACTGCCATATGTGCCACCATCAACACATATCTAATAGTCCACAATTACCTACTACATGTCATGATTTATATGTGCCTATATGTCGAGACAATTGTAGTTCAGGTTATTAAACAGATTGCTCTCAAAATACAACTAATACTTCAAATGCTGGGAGTCAATGATTTATTTTAATGCAGTTTATGACATGTAATTAATTATGAGCAGGTTATGTGCTGTGGTGTTTTTGTGCTCACCATATTAAACCCCATACATGGCTGTAGTCACACCCTTCCTTAATCTACTATTGAGTTAATCAGTGGTTAACTACACCTGCGTCTGTAGCCCTTTGTTCCTCACATAGATTACACCAAGCATTTTACTACACGTGCTACAAGCGTTAGTCGATACACACGTCTAATAGTTAAGGAGAGTCCTGAAAAGACAAACTGGGATTCATCCATATGAATGACCCCACACTTTCGAGACAGTAGAGGCCAGTCCAGATAGTGTAATGGTGCTGCTCCTGTGGATGTTATGCTTTTATTGCCGAGGCTTTCTGGATAACATCATGGGTGTCATGTCCACCCCACAAACAAATGATTTAGAGCCACTGTTAAATAGATACTGCCCGAGCATATTTGGCTTGAGTCCACTAGAGGGAGACAGTATCTATAAAATGCATAACTATACTGTCATCCTCATTTAAACAGACAATTAAAATCATGAGCACTAAAACTGCTTAAAGACTACAAATGGGGGCCAGCTTCATGGAGGTCACAAAGCATTCCATTCAGTCTTGAAATTAAATTCAAGTTATAAGAACCAAACCTAATATTTCTGTCCAATCAGAGCAGATAATCCTGTACAGAAGGGCTTGGAAATACTACCTCTAAGCGTGCCCTGAAAGCATTACAAAACTAATTGTCAAAACAAATGCTATAAATGAAAAAAGGGAAGGAATTCCCTGATAAAAAAATAAAATAAAAAAAAGCGATAACTATCGCAACATCACTACACACCCATAAAGGAATGCCCTTTGGATTCACATAGGACACGATGCACTCACACCAGTAAGTGAAAGAAGCAACAGTCTGCTCAGCGGAAGTCAGTCAACTGGTCAGTTAAACCAGGTGGTGTTGAGCTGCGTCTGATTCCTGATGCTGGTGTCCATCTTGAGCACCTCGCGGATTGCCATGGTGGCATAAGTGGAAGGGGGTAGAGAAAACTCCATCCGCAGAGCGCGATACTTCCCCTCTGGAAAGATAAAGGAGAGATTGCATAGTTAGCATAGCAATATCTTCTAGGCACAACAAGGTCTTTAAAAAAAGAAAAAAAAGTGACCCACCTTTATTAAAGACAGGAGCAGGTTTGTCCTCTAGCTTCTCTACATCAGTATGGACCAGGGAGATCTTGGGGTCATCATATTGAATTACCTCCCTAAAAGAGCCAATTTCATATGTGGCTCAATGGTCACGTGCGTTTTAACAGTTTAAAGAGCAGTAGAGCGGAGCATAAAAAACAACAAGCACACCACAGATTGTGACTGGCAGCGAGCCCTTCTTGCATTACAAGTGAGTGACAGAGCACTCCATGTACCTCTGTGAACATTTTGTTTCTTTAGCATGGTCGGAGAACAACAGAAACTGCTGTTGCTTTGCAAAAGGTCTGGTGTGAAATGACAGGCTCAATACAATGACAGCAGCACGATAGTAAAACGCATACTAACCAGCTGACGCTGCTCGGCCGGATAATGACGCGGCGATAAGCTCCAGCTAAGGAGTAGTCCTTTACTTTATGCCTCATGTTGTCGATGTCCAGGCCATCTGCTTTCAGCATCTCCCCATAGCCCTTACCCACTGCCACGGCATAGGAGGAAGGGACACATCACACCCGATATTACTACATTTGTCTTTGGTTTAGAAAATAATACACGTTACTTTAAATAACCGGTGGCCGTCTTACCGTGATGAGATGGGTAGATGACATCAAACCCTGGCAGGGGCATCACAATGTCATGAATGGAGTGGCTCTCTGCTTCTTCTGCCGATAACACGTGCGCCGTGCCTTGAAAAGCAAAAAAACAAACAAAAAAAAAACAGATCTGACGCCTTACTTCATCTAAGCACCGTGGTCAATGCCTTGCACGTGCAATTTACATCTCATACGCTCAACATTCTGACTGAGTGACAGCCACTAGGCTCACAATCTAAATATCCATCCATCCATCCATCCATAAACAAAATAATAAAAAAACTTCCCTAAAACAAGGTTAAATTGGATACATGTAATTTAGCATTGACCATGCAAAGCAAATACATTTCCCAACACTCATTTCAATGTGCTGGATCCGTCGCATTCAAAGCAGAGCCGGTACAAACCTCCTCTGAGCACCAGGTCTCCCTCTGCAGCCTTTAGACCAAAAGCCTCGATCCGTCGGCTCACCATGGTGTTCCACATGACACTCTGGTAGCTGTGAATGTACATCAGACGGTTGTTACGAGGAATCTGAAAACAGAGCAAACCAGGAGTTCAGACGTGTTTCCCCTCAGCAATGTCCTGCTGCACACGATTATGACGCTAGAACTAGGCTAGTACGTTATTCCATTGTAATGCAGCTACACGACTTTGCTGAACATACATTACATAAGAATGAAAACCATTTACAGCTTTGCACAATGTCACTTTTGGTCAAACTGGCTTGGAAGGTAAACGGCTAACATTCAACACCTGCATTGCCTTGTGGTGCGCTGGGTTAGCGCAGCAGAGAGGACACGGCACGCACAACATTCAAAGAGAACCTACCAGTCCGAAGGCGGTGATGATGTTCTTCTTGCCGTACATGGACAGGCCACGCAGCAGCTGTCCCTCTACGCAGCGCTTCACGGGGAGCTTCTTCAGAGCGGCCTCGGGGTCCTGGGTCTTAGCCCACTCCTCTCTGCAGCGCACCAGGTAGCTTTTCTCCGCTGGAGGGGGTCAAATGGGGACGTTAGCACACCCCAACTACTAGAGTAACACAGCGGCTGTCTGCCACGATGCACAGCAGAGTACCATACCTCCAGGGCGGGGCTTCAGAATTAAATCCACCACTTCACTCCAGTTATTTTTTAGGATGGCCCTGGTTCACACAGAGAGAAAGAAAAATAGACTGTAATAGCAAACATATTTTAAAGAAATAATAAAAGTTTGCAGATTATACAAACATGAAATACAATACAGGACCGGCAGTATTGAAGGCGGCCTTTAACAACTCGCTAAGAGCCTGCACAACGTTCTTACCTGCCAACCTGATATGTGGGTACAGCTGTAGTGCCGAAGCGCTGCATGCCATAGTAATTAATGAAGCCTGTCTCCTTGAGGGACGCCATAGCCTGCTGCACCTGCTCATCTGACCCGGAGATGTTCCTGGCATCCAAACAATTCAAACACAGTCAAACGGCTATGTCACTGCTCCCCTGGTGGATTCAGTTAAACGCTCACCAGTATCCCCGCAAATCATAAGAAACCCCGTAAGTAGGAATAGATAAACGTATACTGACCTGATGACCACCGTAAAGTGGTTCCCTTGCAGCTCCCCAAGTTTAAGTGGGTGATTTTTATAACAGAAGTTTCCCAGTTTGAAGTTCATGAGGCACTTGTTGAGGTGCGCCAGTCTCTCTGCTGTAATCCTAACAGCCGAAAGTGACAAAATAAAGCCTTAATAGATAACTACTATGACACAAGAAATAATAATAATAATAATAATATGCATTAATGAGTAATAATTGTATGTACACACCTAACACAGTCATCATAAAAAGGTGTCTGAACATACACTGGCGGTGGTTAAGATTAATAAACAGTACCGTACTGATTAAATTGAGACTTTATACTCACTTGAGAACTGCTATTTCTTGTACAGTGATAGCCCTCTTGTCCTTGGTGCCCATGTAGGAAAACACATTGGGTCTAAGCCTAGAGACAAAAAGCATCATCAGAAATACTGCAATGTGCAATACCTAGTATCAAATGAGCAGAGCATTTTACCTTGTTTGTGAAGGCCCTACTACTGTAAAAAGATGGTACGGTACCGCTACGGTAATAATGCTATTTGACACTGATTTCTTAACAATCTGAATGTTGTGTTTAAGGTGAAGCAATGTTAGAGAAAGATTGTTCACCCGTTTCATGCAACAGACCAACAATAGTTAGAAAACACGCATTTATTTGAGGCTAAATTATTTAAGTTTATATACTGTATAGAAAAATAGAACTGGAATAACAGACCTGAGGAATTTGGAGAGCACATTGATGGCATCCATAGTGTCCTTGTTCTCCTTGTACATGACAAAGTGGCAGAAGCTACCACGGTTTTTGGGCCAAGAATGTTTTCTGGGTGCTTTCGTGGAGACAGAAAATGACACCGCCTTTGGTCAGTATATAATTGATGCATGCCACTCCACAACATGACTCCATATACACTCTATTTCACTTCTATACAACAGTCATATTAATGTGGCGTTAGCTTGCCTCTGTGCCAGGTTGCTGTCCGTTAACCCTTTGTTTATGTTTGCCCTGTCCTGTTTTAAAAGGACCACCCACCACAGCACTCTTGATACTGCCGGAGTACTCATGCTGTACTCAGGCATTGAAGAAGCCTGTCGGCGCTCTCTCTGCCGTGTGGACGAGTGCTTACCTGCTGCTGCTTTGACCTCTGTCCACCCAGAGAAGAGCAGGAGGAGGATAAAACAATGTTACTAAAGAAGAAGATGCTAAAGAGCGTGGGACAAGTTGCAAGAGGCGAGCTAAGCATGCAAGAGCCAGAGACAGTGAAGTGTGGAATTAATAAACTTCTGTGACAGGGATGCAAGACAAACGGCAAATGGCAGCAAGCCATTGGTAAAACAGAGTGGCTCTGAGGAACATTATGTGTGTGTATGTATGTATGTATGTACATACATACATATGTGTATATGTATATAAGT
>JAODLL010003635.1:0-11613 GCA_026546735.1 Forbesichthys agassizii
GTGTGTGTGTGTGTGTGTGTGTGTGTGTGTGTGTGTGTGTGTGTGTGTGTGTGTGTGTGTGTGTGTGTGTGTGTAATGTCCATGCCTCAGGCATCACTTTAGGGGACATTGGCCAGCAAACAAATCTCGCCTGAGCTTCTATTTCTGGCTCACTTAGTTTGTCACTGTTGACAGGAAACATACAGAAAAACATCGCAGTTTTGCAGATTAGTATTTATTATTGTGCTTGATCTGATTTCAAATCAAATGTTTAAATTCAGTTTAAAGCAGTGGTCCCCTATCCTGGTCCTAGAGGGATGCTGATGTCTCCCTGCTCCAACACACCTGATTCAAATGAATAGCTTGTTACAATTACCCAATAATTTGAATCAGGTGAATCAGGTTTAGCATTTAGCATTATAAACATGCAGGACAGCATGGAGCATGATTGTATAATGTAACATTGTAATATTTATACATTTCCTATTGCTGATAATTATATCTTCATATTATGTTGATTTGTATCTCTGACATATAACCATAATACTTGTCTGTGAGTATTTTGCATTTTTTATGTATGGACGATTTGGGATCAATATCGGATCAATAAAGTTGTCTGAATCTGAATCTGATTTGGGAAAACTGGTGTAAAGTATGTACAGTATTCAGCACTGAAGAATAATGGTTAATATATCTGAATTGGACTGGCTGTATTTGCTCCATTACCAATCAATTAAAGCATGGCTGTGTGACAGCCTTCTCTTGACCTTTGGTATTGTCTTAGGTCAGTCCTTTAAAGTGTACTATGGTACAAATAGAGCAGGAAAGACAATTCCACATTCAATACAAAACTGTCTTTAGACTTCATTCTGCCCGATCTCCTTCTTTGTATTCTTTGTGTCTGTCTGTAAGCTTGTCTCTTACCTCCCTCCGTTCATATACTACATATAATAGAGCGTGCAACAATATGAATAAAACAAACACATTCATTCCCATTACATGGGTGTAAGAACAATGAACCAAAACCCCAGCACCTGCAACCTCTCCTCTGGCCTATCCTGCACCGCTGATGAATAAACATGACTTTTCCCCAAACGCGCACATGCACACGCACACACACACACACAGGTGGCTGTGTGGTAATCAGTTTATGATTATGGGTCTGGCTAAAACAATAGAGACAATAGCCAAGGTGTGCCAATGTTCTATGCTATTGTCCAATTTGTGTCTGTGTGCATGCGCATGTGTGTGTGTGTGCGTGCAGTACACAGACATGCATGTGCATTCGTGTTCAAGTTAGCAGGCTCAGGGAACGAACATGAGAATAATAGCCTTGAACGTGAGCTTCATGCAATTAACCGGGAGGCTGAGACTGACCAGTCAATACTGTATCTCTACTAGCATGTGAGAGAGAGAGAGAGAGAGAGAGAGAGAGAGAGAGAGAGAGAGAGAGAGAGAGAGAATGTGTAGTGTGTGAGTTATTACACGTGTTGTGAAAGACAAGTACCCATAGGGAAAGAAGGAATAATTAAACACAAGCTCACTCGTTCATTCACACACAAACAGTAAAGCCAATTGAACATTGCCAGTCTTGCATCGATCGTTCAGCGCTGCAGGAGTGATGTATTGATTTCTCTTAATCAGTTTTAAATGAACAATTATGGTAATGTAACCTGCTGTTGCTAGTAGTTACCAATCTTACAACCCCCCTGGCATTTTTTATATACTTAAGCACTGCTGCAATATGCAGTCTTAAGGTGTTGGTGTCTTTTGTAGTGTGTGTCGCCTTCCACTAGGGGCATATGTGCTGCTGTTAACTAGGTAGGGTGTTGTGTGCAATAGATCCTGTCATTAGAGATATGCAGTGTCTTGTCTGATTAAGCATCTTACACAAGTGTCACACATTGTCAGGCCACTGGCCAGAATATCTTATATGCAAGAGTAGCACACATTAAAACAGACTGTTTATGTTATCATTACTGAGTTAGACACTATTTTAATGTACACTGAGTTGTTTTAATGCAATACTAGTTGACTGCTGGTTCAGCTGGTTAATATTCAAATGCGTTCCATTTAAATATAACCTAATGTAATTTGGAATCTTGCCTGGATATGTTTGCCTTAATTTACAATATTTTATGTTGAATGTATTTGTAGCATTTCTTTGAACTATACATTAATGCATATAATCAATAATCACGGGGTTAAATCTTTCAAAAGTTCTTTAATATGAATTAAAATAGTGACCGACCGCTAACGCTTTGATAACGTTGGCTCAATGTATTGAGATCAGTACACTGAATAGATACTAGGCCAAGGTTCACTACAGTACACATGCTGTACAGTAAGCCATTATAAATTGGTGCAATCCGCATAAAACAGGACAACAGATATTGCATTTAAAGAACAGTTCTATTAATAATTAAATTAATTATATGCATTATTATTATTATTATACATACATAAATATATATACATAGGCTAATCTATTTGTCAAAGCTACTCTACCAAAATAATATCGTAATGTCATACTTTCACGTTTGATAATATTACTTCATAAATGCAGTATACTGTAGTGCCCCCATATCCCTGGATTTCCTCCACAGATCACTGATAACAAAACTGTATCCAAAAGTGTCAGGGGGTGGAAGGGTAGAGGAGGTTGTGGCCATATGAGTGCAGAAGAAGAGAGAATAATGCTGCGTTCTAGACAACTCCGAGGTCGGTTATTTCCCAGTTGAAATTTCCTATTTCCAACCTCAAAGCGTTCCAGGTGTATAACGTAAACAAAAAACATGGCTGATAACTACAAAATAACATTCTCAACATTGGTTATTTTGACATCAATAGCATGATTATTAGGTGTGTAATGGTACACGTTAAGTCGGTATGTTTTCAGTACAGTGGTGTTTTTACTCCTCACAGACCCCACAAGCTTATAGCCTATATGTTTATACAGTATATTTATACAGTATATATCTCCCTTTCCAAATAATTTAATTGATCCCTGTTACTTTGTTGCTCACATGATTTCTTGTCATGATTCTACATAACTCGCAAAAATGGCAAATATATATATATATACAAACAAAATAAAATAAAATAATATATATACTGTTTATATATTTATTATGTTAATATTACAAGATACTGTACAGTTGTAAAATGGGGAGCTGCGCTGACAGGCGGCACGCCCCTCCCATTCATTCTCACTGGTCTGCTATGCACTGGGCCGAAGCCCGACACAAACACACAACATTATTATGTCACTGTGCACCTGTGTGGAGGAGGGTGGGCTTTATGTTGCCATTCATGTTTAGTTTGCGGCCGGTTATTGTCCTGCTACGCTGCATCTGTTTCGTGTTTGAGTTTAGTCGGCTGTCTAAAGCAGATTCATTAAACGACTCAGGAATATCCATGTTCTTGTTTGTTTGTTGGTCTACTCTGGATCTGTACTCTCAGTCTCAACCCCTCCACACGTTACAGCAAAGTGTACACTTCAATGAGCTTCTGCTTTAGTTGCACGTGCATTGTGCAATGGGCTTTACTGTGTAGAGCAATGCGGACAGACGGTGTGCTACTGTAGTCCGAACACTCGCCCAACATTTTCCCACACAGCTGAAAAGAAGCAGGCAGGGCTACAACTTAAGCTGAGGCTCACCGTTTAAAAGCTACATGTGGAACTTTGGTTCCGCAATATGCTTAGCTATTTTCACACCATTCCTTTCAACTGTACAAGGCTAGAGTGTTTCAGGTTTCAGAAAATGGTAAGAACAGAATTTTCATTAAGTTACGCTAATTTAATTGAGATGTTGATGGGATTTCATGACAGGTGGAAAGTATTGTTTGATGGACAATTTGGAAGATAGGAGCAAATCTGCTTTCTGTTTTGTCAGACTGCATGTCCAAAACTATGGCAATGTTGAGTTGTCTGGAACGTTACGTACCCTAATTTATTAACTTGAGAGATTCATTTAATTAATTAACACATTTATTTATGCGCCCTGACCTTTTATCTGCCCGTTAAAATAGCAAACATGGTTTTGGACATGCCCTAATTCCAATTTGCACCTTACGCTCTAGACTGTGCGCTTAGATCGTTAAAATAGGGCTTTATGTGTTATATCTGTTAAAAATCGCCCCAGGACCTTGCTGCTTTATTAATTGTTTTTTTTGTCCACTCATGCATCATAAAAATAAATAATTAATGTGGTCCTCCTCTGACCTCATTGACTATGGTTTAACATTTTTCAAAGTTGTACATTGGCGGAGTCAGGCTCCAAGCTGGTTGATGTTTATCTTTAGTTATTAGTTATAGAAATCTGCAAGTAGCCTAAAACATAAATCTGTCCACTGAGCCAAAAAGTTATAAAACGTTGACTGAGGTTCACATGCAATGTAACAGCAGACACCTTTACTAGTCTGAGGATCATTTACATTCTTTCAATTGTTCACGTGACAGGGACACACTGACTTAAATGAATCAAATCATCTGTGGATCTGTGGCTATTTGCTCATGTGACACCAGCTTGAAGAACAAGACTCAAATAAAAAATTAGACTTGTTCTTCACACTGAACCAGATTAAATGATCTTGATCGTTTAGAAGATCCAGACTTTCCACTGTTAATAAATAGACTAAATAAACTAAATCACTTGTATTTGGCTTCTTTTTAATACACGTTGGCTGTAAAAGTATGCGTGTTAGGACGCAGTAGTGAATTTACTTAAAAATGGAGGAAGAGGGTAGACACCACAAGCTTCTGGTGAAATGCTGCCCCCTAATTTGTTTCCAGCAGGTGGTCAAATAATATTTGTATTTATTTATTTATATAATAATTTACAATACAGTAGCTACTTTATGTCTGAACTATCTCATATGTGTTTTCAAAAGAAAAATCCATCAACTGTTTGCATTTCACTCCTTGTCTGTTGGTAAAGGGTTTTAGACATTGTAGCTTTACCACCCTTCTTCACCATGCCTGCCTGCCTGCACATACTGTTTGCAAGTGTGTGTGTGTGTGCGTGTTTGAGTGTGTGCATGAGATGAATCCCTTTCTTTAAGGCCTCCGAGAGCTATTTCTCCAGGACAGCCCAGAACCGAGACATAATGCATTTCTGTGCCAATGTTCCTTTATTTCTCCTGTCCTGTTCTCCTGTATGACTTCTCCCTGGTGACAGAAAGACTTGTTACAAAGGCAGCCATTTTGCAAACCCCACTCTGTGCTGTATCGCCCCTGTCCAAGAGGAAACATTTAGACATTCTGCTTTGCTGACACTAGGAATACTGTAACCAGGGTTGGGTAGGTTGCTTTTCAAATGTAATCTGTTACCAGACTAAAATTGGAATCAGTAATGATTACAACATGTTTTTTTTTGTAATCAACTCATCTGTTAATGTATTAACAAAACCGTTCAAAACCAAATGGTCCTACATTTACATGACTAGAAGTGTGCAACTGATTTCAATATTCAACACTGAAACTAATCAAATAATTTGATAAAATGTTTTATAAGTTGAGTTAACTAGTCTGATAAGACCATCAATTTATGTGAAACCAAACCAAACCAAAATACGTTCTCAATACGAAGTAGATGTCAATCAAGGGGATGAGACACAAAAACATAACCATAATATACGTGTGTGTGTGTACGTGAAAGTGAAGGTTGCAGAGAGATACTAAAGCCAGATGTCTTCTTTGTTGAGCATTAGAAATCGTTACAACATTCACCCACTCTGAAGAACCCGATGTGGGCTGTGTTTAAATATAGTATCACCGAGAGAAGATGCTAGCGCCATGCGTGGGAGTAAAATAAGATGTTAAGACGGTGTTGAGGAGAAGAACAAAGAAGGTGTATACCAGAGGAGGAAAATAAACACATGCATACAGCATAGCAGGAGAAAGGTTAGCTTTATATTCCAATGATGAAATTATTAAGAAGAGGGTGAAAATAGCTTGGTAGAGGAGCGGGAGAGGAGGAGAAAAAAAAAAGAGGGGGCGAAAAGATGGAGGTGGAACCATGAAGCTTGTCTGTCTATATACCGACTAGGGAGATGCCTGTTGATGTAACACACCGAGGACAAGAGAGAGGTATTCTTAGAGGGTACTCAGCAGGAAATGGATGTTATTGCTCTCTCTATCTCCCTCTGTCTAATCATCTCGCTCACTCGCTGTCCAGACTGTGACCCCTCAATAACCCCAAACAAGACCAACATATAGTTAGTTCATGTTATATTATGGTTCCTCTTGTTGAGTTTGTTGATTTTTCATATTTCTTTGCACCAAAAAGAGGATGACTGGGGGTGGAGGAGGGAATGGTTAGATGACCGCGTCGATTTGACAGCAGCATTTCCAAATTGATGCCGATCAATGTGTCCGAGAAAGTTTCAGTGTCCCGTACAATTGGAAAACATGCTGGTAAAATATTATCTGTTTAATATTGAGCTTAAAAGCAATCGATAGGCAGGCAGGCAGGCTTCGCAAAAGATTGACATCAAGGTATGGCTTATTGTAGGCCCTATGACAGATTTCTTTAAAATTGTGTCCACAGTTGCTAGTGGAATTATATGAAAGCAATCAACGGCAGCTTTGGGTATAACTATAAATATAAGGTAAAACATGTATACAACGTAAGAATATATAAAATAATCAATTATTTAGAGCGTCATGCCAGTTGGTGTCTGTCTTCAATCAACAAGCGCTGAGGTAGGCTAAATCAACATTCTAGTGAAGCATTTCTAGGTTAACTGAATGAACAGGACAGAGGCCTGAATGTAATCTCGTTATTATAGGCCTACATATCTCATGATAATGTATCAATTGCTCAACTGCTGCATTGCTGATGACTCCAGTACATCGAGCATAGTGTTATATTGACTACAAACTCAAGTCGAGTGCAGTTTGTAGCCTACATTTGCGTTTATGTAGAGCTACGTTACCGCTTATCAAATGCTATCTTTATGGTATTTATTATGCAGAGTAAAAGTATAACATAATTTATGCAATTTCTGTTAAAACGCAAGCTGTAGCCTGTAACTTTATATGGTGAGACGGAGGCCTATTATTGTCAAAACCGGTCTGCGAGTCTATTCATAAGGACGTGTTGCACTGTGCAGTCGACAAAGCCGTTTGCGGCCTTACCTGGATGTGTAATTAGTCCTGTTTGGGTTCATTAAATAGCCTGCAATATAAAGTTAACTTGCTTGGCCATGTCTGTAGATCTCTTGCGCTTGTTACTGTTTATTGTTAAGGTGCGTGCAGCCGCCTATTTAACCAGAGTAGGCTAAATGAAACAAATGGACTGCTTTTCCCAACCTTTCAGCCACTCACAACGCTGTACAGTATTGCCTCAATTTCACCCATTCACACACTGATGGCTGCCATGCAAGATGTCACCTAACCACTAGATATTCACTAATAGTTGTTTCATTTCAGATACGCAAACCTAGTCAAAGATGTATGAGTGTAATTATATCCTATTTATTCCAATTCACATTGAGCTTGGAGTAAATTATTTTCACGGGACATTTAGACTGGAGAGGTTTACATTTGTCGGACTTGGTTGGATTTTTACGGTTTGGCAATTACCGGAATACGGAAACGCCATACAGCACACATACACACACACACACACACACACACAGTAAAAGTATGTCAGACAAAGAACTCGTCAAATACACAGCGGGTTAGTATACATATTTCTCTTGCTCTTTCACCAACTGTTAACCCCAACATACTTCAATGCCCACAGTTCCCCGTGGCCTCCTGTCATGCCTTATTGGCTGCCTAATTCAGGAAGAGAGGGAAAGAATGAGAGGGAAAGAACGAGAGGGAAAGAATGAGAGGGAAAGAACAAGAGGGAAAGAGAGAGGGAAAGAAAGAGAGGGAAAGAACGAGAGGGAAAGAAAGAGAGGGAAAGAATGGGAGGTAAAGAAAGAGAGAGAAAGAACGAGAGGGAAAGAAAGAGAGGGAAAGAAAGAGAGGGAAAGAACGAGAGGGAAAAGCAGCTGAGCTAAAAGATGCAGGGCGATAGAGTGGGAAAGGCACCCGAGGCACCTTGGCAGCTAAACCAGCCAATCAGGCAGAGGTTAGCCATGGGAGCCACATTTTGATTGGCTGGTAGGAACAAGCTTCAGTTAGACCATTAATGTTAGGGCTTCCTGCCTCGGTCATTTACCTCCTATCTCTTTCACTTAAAAGTTTTTCTCTCTCTATATTTCAATCTCATCAGTCTCTATGATTCCCCTTATTATGGGAGAAACCAAAGTCGAGGCATAGATGAGAGAGAAATGAAAATAAGTTGTTTGAGGCTGAGAAAAAATAAATACAGATTGTGAGTTTACCAAGGTTGTGTTTGGCTGTTGGGGTTCTAATTTTTGTAAGACAAAACAATATGCCCTGCAACTCGCAAAACTATATTTAAAGTTTAAAATGTAATATCAGCAGAGGCAGATATTAAATTTGTTGCACCCACAAATGTAGGATTGCTTTTCTGACTCTTAAGAGAGTTACTGGTAGTAACTAGTAGGTAGTAATGGAACTAAAATGAAAAAATACCTAAAACTGTATCTTTCTATTCTATTTCTATATCATTTAAAAAAACAAAATATTCCAAACACACAGTTTGTGTTTTATTAAAGATGTAATAACAAAATAACATGTGTTGCATTGATTTATGGTCAGATTTAAAATAATGAACCATCTGTACAAACATTTATACTGTATTCCATTCATATTATTTCAGGTGAGTGTTTAACAAAGGGCAAGATGCATATACTTAGTTCAATACCAATGCTTGGCGTTCCAGTCTATAATCGACCGCCACTTGGCAGTTAACTCTTCGTGCATAAACGCACCATCGGTGCTGAAATGGAATGTATCCCAAATCCAAATGAGATTCAAACACGCAAGGATGCACAGCTGTGCCTCTACGAGTTGGCAGGAATCAGTTGCTACACCTGTTTGTCTTGTAAATCAATGATTTGCTAGCGGAGGTAACTGGACGAGTGTGGTAATAGTGTGTAAGTGGGTTGGGGAGGAGGCTCAGCAAGGCGTCCGATCCCTCAGGACAAAGAGAAGATGCCAAGTGTGTGTGCGTTTCTTGTGTGCAAGCCTGAGCCACAGGGCATTGCATATACCCGACTGCCAACTGCTAACCTGGAGGAAAGTAATCTGCCGGCTCCACCAGCTTCTGGGGCGAAGAGAGGAGAGAGAAGCAGAAACCAGAATGATGCCAGTGTTTTCTCTGCCAACCGCCAGACTCAGGAACCCCTTGCACCATCTGTGACTAAATGTAGAGTAGCCGTTGCTAAGACATTCCCAACACATTCACCAACAGACGGAACTGATGCTGAGAAGGGCACCTACAAGCGATTGCTTTTTGTCAAAAATGATCTGCTTAAAACATCTGAAGCAGTTTCATGTATGGTAGGGAAGTGGATTGGTGGAAAACAAGCAGCAACATGCAAAAGTAAAAACAGGAATAATTACAAACTTTTATGGCTGCTTTACAACTCAAGGGCAGCTGCACACAACTGCCATTTTAGAGCCGCATGTTTGTGTTCCGCATAGAGATGAAACGGCATGAGAATTTCATATCACGATTATAGTGACCAAAATTATCACGGTTACCGGTATTTTCACGGTGTTAAAATAAATGTCTTTATAATTTAAGTCAGCTAGCTGTCTTGATGGGCAGCGCTGAAATCCATCGGTGGCTCTTCCACAACTGTGTCAACGCCTCATCTATTTTTTCTTCCCCAAATTCAGACCACTATATCTTGCATACTGTACCATCTCTCGTGATTAACTGTGACTATTTCACTTAAATTGGTTAATTGATGTCCACTATTGGTCTGTTATGCTTCACGGAATCACCTGGCCATGTTTGTCCTTGAAACGCGTCATGTTTGATAGTGTACACACTACAGTAAAGTACGCATGTACCGTACAGCATCCATTACACACACACACACACACACACTAAAAGCATGACTCAGATGTGTGTATTTCTTCCCCATCAAGTTCCATCACGCTTTGTCTGAACTTCACTCATCAGTGTGGCCTTCATGCTGTGTTGTTTGCATGCAGATGGGTTATTATGTTTCATCCATGGTTTATAAAGCCAAGAAAATGTAATTACATTTTATAGCTAATAAAACTTTTATTTGTGTTTTGAAAAGCTGACAAAGGAAATGTGTGTTTACAATATAATAATAAACGCACCCTATGATGGGATAGTAAAGAGAAGGACCACTCGATTTTTAGATAGGCATTACTAAAGGAGACACACACACACACACACACACAGTGCCCTGCTCACTTGGGTGTGCTTCTCTCCGTACTGTAAATGTCAGAGATAGAGGAAGGTGTGAAGAGCCAGCTGTGTGTGTGTGTGTGCGTGTGCGTGTGCGTGTGTGTGTGCGCGTGTGTGACTAAAGTAAAGAGCTGGCAGACAGACCATAAAGGTTAATTAATATGGAGGAAACCCACTAGCAGGAGGCTGTTATTACATGCATTGGAGAGTTTTAATATAGACTGTACACACACACACACACACACACACACACACACACACACACACACACACGCAGAGAGACATATTCCTGGGTGGAATGGACCTCTCATTTGACTCCATTGCCAGGTTTCACCTGGCTGTGTGCTGACACCCCTAATGGAAGAGGTTGTGTGACACTGCTTCTTACGATGCACTGTGTTGCATTGTTCGCTCCATCAGAATCAGTAGAATTGATTCAGCAGTTCACAATTGACTGTGCATTATAACTTCAACTTAAAGAACAGTGGTTATTCCTATATGTGGGCGGCAGGTAAATATTCATCTGACTTAAGCTGTAGGAGGTCAAGGTACATCTGCATTTGTAGGTGCACTGCTCTCTTCCCGTTTAGTGGCTTAGCTTTTGAGTGATTTTCCCGTGTGTAGGTTGAACAGGACCAGTAGCACAGGATTTGAATACGGTTATGCATAATGCAGATCCTGCAACATACGGTATACGTAGGCTGTTTGACGCACATTTGTATTTTATTAATTTTTTAACATATTTTGGTGTTATTTTGAGACCTTGCATCACGCATTAAGTAAAAGTAATGTATACAGTATCAAACCGTTCAAACATGCATACGTTTAAGTTTATAAAAATGCAGATGGTTTGTGTTTATACTCTTAATGTGTTTGCTGTTGTTGACAAAATGTTCATTTTGAAACTGATATTTGGATTTAGTCTAGTCATAGTTAATTTCCAGGGTCTGACTAATCGTTAGTCAGGTTTTTTTTATCTTTACATTTTTTATTTATTCTTGGTGCTGTCAAGTTAATTAAATCTAAACATAATTTTAATTCCTACTCATCTTATCCCATAACACCATATTGCATTGATAATGCGTTTTCAATATTCTAATAGGGTGACAGTGGCTCAGTGGGTAGAGCAGGGCATCAAGATATTGAGAAGTGGCTAGTTCGAACCCCACTAACTCCTGACCAAGTGTTGAAGTGTCCCTGAGCAAGACACCTGCAACTGCTGCAGGCGGTTGCATGGCTGACGGTGTGTGTGTGTGTGTGTGTGTGTGTGTGTGTGTGTGTGTGTGTGTGTGTGTGTGTGTGTGTGTGTGTGTGTGTG
>JAODLL010003636.1:0-11613 GCA_026546735.1 Forbesichthys agassizii
TATACACACACACACACACACTGGTATGTGTATATACACTGGTATACAGTTTGTGTACTGTTTATAATCCAATGAATAATGATGCATATGTATTTGTACAAAACGCACATTCCATTAGCACCTGTGTTCTATGCTGGAGTGAAATTGCGATTTGTACGGGGCTCACTGCATAATAACAAACAATGGCTTTCCAAATTTGGCATAATTAGATTTATAATTAGAAGAATGGATCTCTCTCTAGCATCTACGAGAACATAAGCCAGACACATGCGTGCTGAGAAAACGAGAGCTTTAACAGCAGGGGGGTCAGTACGTTCCGGAAAGCAAGCTCGACGGTAGATGGGAGACTTCAGGGAACCCTTCCCTGCTTCCATTCGCAGCTTAATGCCAGCTGCCACCTATCTTTTCTTCTCCTCAGCGTGAGGGCCTTTAACTAGTCTGGACGTGCATGTGAGTTAAACCCTTAACTGATTTCCCTTTCACCGTCTAATGAGCCAGTACAGCTACCAGTGTCAGGTAGCCTAATATAATGGAGCAAGGAATTAGCCCTCATGGGTTCTGCACGTGTAAGCACACTTTTTTAGTTTTTGTAAGGGTGAGAGATTTATGGAATTATTCATTAATTTGTGCTGTAGAAGAGAACCATTTTTCATCTTTTCCCTTAAGCATTATTCTGGAACTTATGTGTCTTTAAGGAAGGTCTGTCTGTCGAGGAGGTCAAAGCAGTGAAGGAAACCATAAAAGTGTAAATGCACTGTAAACATTTTTTTTATTTTTTTTTTAGCTGTAAACTAAATAAAAGTCCTGCACTGTGATGAGACACATCAATGCTGGTGTTAATATTGACACAAGTCACGTTTTTATAAATGTATTTTATGGTCTGAAAATGTCTTTAAACGTCATGTAAAATCGCCCTAGGACGCTCATGCGTCATCAAATTAAAATGTTAGCGTTAATGGTAATGGTCGACCACCTCTCTGAGATGCTCAGCACCAGTACTGACGGGAGAGATGCTAAGCCTGTAGGCCACAGAGGTTAGTTGTTTCATGGGAAATTGCTTAAAGCATTATCCCTGTTCTGTATCCTGTTTCTTATCGTTACTCATTATACAACATTTGTGGTATTTAAATGTTACAATCAACACGTTTGGTCAGTCTCTGTCCTTCATGAATAGTTCTAAATAATCTCTTTAACAATCTCTTTGTAAACGAACACTTTTAACAGTTGAACCGTTATTAGCCACCTCAGAATAACCGTACATCACTGCATACTGCTCCTATTATTCTGGTCGGCAGTCTGACAGTAAATATAACACCTGTCTTTATCCCCTACAGGGGCGGTCCTGTACATTTGCCAGCAGAAAGCCCTTGTTCTGCAGATTTGTCTAATTTGTATTGAATCTCAAAAGTTGTGTTTTCAGCAAAGGATATAGGATTTTTAAAAGAAATGGCCCGTAGAGGGGAATATCATATGTCCCTTTTGAAAGACTTGAGCTGTACAGAGATGGGTATTGGCACCTGAAGAGAGGTATTGACATGAAAAGTGCTTAGGTGCCCATTTCCTCCAAGAGAGAAAGCATGAAGGTTTCTATTCTAATGCTTTACAAGGATATTTTTAACTGAACAAACCTGCAGATGTTGCGCGTGATGTAATGTCATCAAGCATACAGAGTGTGTGAGACTGGTCCACAGACAGCCATATATGTCTTACTAAGCTCACAAATGAGTGTTCTTATACAATAATTTATTTGCAGCGAATATCTTGGTTACACCAATGCTATTAATGGGAATCAATGTACACTTATGAATTGTAGTTATAAAGTATGCTAATTCCAAAGCACGTTTATTTGTATACAGAAATAGCCGACACTCCTGACACCGTACGCATCAGCCTGAAGTATATTCTGCAGGCAGCCCAGCCCGAGCGATCGGGGCCATGCACTTGGTAGTATACTTGGGCCTTAAGAAAACAAACACGGTAACAACAAAGGCTTTTCATTCTCTAAGCCTTGCCTATTTGGTGAACACCGAGGAGAGTTCCTTTATGTGTAACAAAGCAGCAGCAACAGCAGACTCTTGTGTTCTGAGAAAGGCTGGCATTAAAGGAGCTGCAGGTAGGATTTTACAGCTATACATTTTGTGTAATTTGTTAGAAATGTCAAAGACATCTGTCAGCTGTCAGTAAGTGAAATGATCCTAGCCAAATCCAATACCTACAGCAGAGTTAAAGGTATAGTCAGCTACACATTTAGTCAAATTCCCCTACTGTAATATCTCTTCACGGTCTGCTAGCTTAACGCTCTCTGGCTCCGTAAATAGGAACATAAACAATGTGGTGCAGACCGCACACAACGACAATATCCTATCCTTCTGAATGTGTTTCCAATATGTGGGGCGGAGCATCTGAGGGAGCACCCTATGCTATTGAAGGAAGAGGTGTTTTTTTTGTATTATTTGAGGTTGAGTTTAGTGTTTAGTGTTCTCAAGAATATCTTGCTATACTTTTAAGTAAAATTTGCTTGGTGCAGACACTATTTGTCAGTGGGCTGTCATGATGGTGAATTCCCCAAGAAATAATTTTTTCTTTTTCGACTCTACTCTCTACTCTCCGTTTTCTGTACCTGCACAGTGTTGTCTATCACACACAAATGGCAATCTGGGGGACAAATTTGTGGTTCTGCGGGCGCCATTACACCACAGAGTGTATCCTTAATGTCAACACATCCAGGGAACTAATTTATTCTTGGAGATACGACCATAAAAGAGGCGGTTAATGGCCATCTTCAGCCCTCAATAGTTCAGAGGAAAGCTTATTTTATCTTTCTTTACAGTGAGCACAGCTTCTCTGATGCCAAGCGAGATTTCAGAGTGTGAGCTAGAGCCTGCTTTTAAACTTTCACATTCCCCATAACGGCCCTATGGTTTAATTAGCTTTCCAGCAGCACTTCTTGGCTGCATTCCTGTCTGTCTTCCACATGGGGCATCTCACCTCAAACACTGCCCCCTGCTGATAGAGTGGTCTAAAACCAACCCCAACTCTCCCACCCCTCTCTGTGTGTCTTAAACATGAAACATTCTTCCTAGATTTTATTAGTTTGTGCACCACTACAGGTACAGTATAGGTTTAACATGATTATTTCAAAGGCGGTGCGCTTAATATGCTGTTGTATGCCATGTGCTATGGTGATGTGTGACACATAACACACGATTTGGAAACAAGTTTCTGCCAAATGCTGTAAATGCAATTTTTATTTTTTTACGTGTGCAATTTACTGGAAAGTGTGCACAAACTACAAAAGAACGCGTATTGTTGCTTAAACCAATGTATTAATTATCATGCTACATAATTACATGGAAATATAGCACTTGGGTGTTCTCAGTTAGTTTTGGGAATATGTGATTCAAGCAAAAAAGGTTATCCCTTCAATTTACCCCAGGAACTGGGTATCTTATTCACATTTTGACAAAATGTAGTACTATAGTAGTAGTATTTGTCAATAGCAGCTCATACACCAGCAATTAGAATAGTTACAGCATCTTGACATGACTACTACAATTTAATTAAATAATCAAACAAAATGTCTAATGACTTAAATTATAGAGTGCTTAATGCTAAAGTGCTTTAATCAGAAGGGCATAACAGGAATTGCCTTTGCCAAAGCCTTATAAGGATACAGTAGGTCTATTTGTTGTAGGCCTTTAGTAACATCCATAGTCTTCTTTACAGTGCTAAAATATACAAATACATATGCTACTTTGCGTTCCAGGCAGATTATCAGGGAGTTATACCTTCACAAAAAACAGTACTGTAAACTATGCAAACGGTGCCTTTCTACACAAAAACACAGTATGTATCATGATAAAAAATGATTTCTTCACAAAATGTAAGATAAAGCCATATTAAGAGTTTAATAATAAAATAAATAATCGTGACAATATCGCCAGGATTATCGTAATATACATTTTTCATATTGTCCCATGCCTAGCTGTGACGGAACTGTGCTCCAATACCGCCAAACTGTGCCGGCCTGTTACAGTAACATGGGTGGGATACTGTGCCGGTCCAAAACTGTCTGTTGCCATCACTGCCAGCTTCCTGCCAGCGCTCCCCTGCCATCGTCGTCCTCTTACTTTAGATGAAGTCAGCACCAGTCAGTCACATTGTCCCTGATTACTTCCCAGGAGACGCCTGACAAAACACACACTCCCCATTTGTCTTTTTTTCGTAGAGATATTTACACCGTACCCTGCACATTCGTCCTGGCTTCCACGCCACACTTCTCTAATTTCAACCTGCCTGTAACCTTTTGAAGAAAAAAAAGAAATAGAAGAAGAAAATCATATTTTGCATTTCTGGAATGTTGTCGTCTGTGGATTTTGGCCACAACTTTCAAACACACGTCTTCATTCTGCCGTTATAGGGAGCAGCTGAACTAACAGTACCCTCACCCCCTGCCCTTCCCCCCGACCTGCCACCCCCCCTCCCCCTTCCCACCCACCATCCCCTTCCCGGATCGCCTCGCCGCTCAGGCATCCCAGACGCACACCGAACTGCAGGGCGACAGTTCGAGCCGGGTCAGGTGACTGGAAACTAAACCAATTTCAGTCAGGAGCCAAATATACGCAGGCAGTGACATTTAACAGAACCCTCTTAGATCTGAGGTCACCTTAATCAGTTCCTCTCTCCACCCCTTAACGGTGGGTGCGTGGTGGGGAGTGGGGAGGGGGGGGGGGGGGGGGTGGTAGTGGAGATGGGATAAGACCCTCAGCTGCTCGTTAGTTCTTCGTGGCTCCCTGCTCCCCATTGGATGGTTGGTAAACAGATCGGCATGTGCGATTTGCTGGATGTCTCCTCCCATCTCAATACGTGTCCGTCTTCAGGGGCTTCCTGCCAACCGGTGTGTGTCCGTGTCACGCATGTGCACACACACACACACACATGCACGCACGCACAAACACACACACACACACACACACACACACACACGCCTGCTCGTGTGCATACACACGTGCACACATACGTGATCGCTTGCACACACGCATACGCACACACACACGCCTGCTCGTGTGCATACACACGTGCACACATACGTGATCGCTTGTACACACGCATACACACACACACACACAAGTAAAGCTTGCTAGAGGAGGAGGATGAAGATGATGATGATGTACAAGAAGAAGCACATGTTGAATGAATGAAGCTGAATATGAATGGCTTGTTTTTCGCTTGTTGACGTTTGCTTCATTAGAGGACAAACCCCAAAATGAATTAGTTCAGGTAAATACATGGTGTTTCAGGGCGTGGGCACTGATGCCTGGCCTGATCATGCCTGATGTGCATTTGGCACAAACATCACTTCAGTCACCAAACGCAGGCTGTTACTGTGTACTTCCCCCCCCCCCGATCTCTTCCACGTTGCTGTTTAAAACACCCAAGTTGCCTTTTTACTCATTTTGTACATTGGGGAGAGATGACTGCTGAGACCAGTCTGTGTGGTGTAACGGGTCGTAGTTGATCCGTGACCTGTACGGACCACTCTCCACGGTTCGGCACGCACGTGAACCGCGGGTCACAAAGCTAACAAGTGTGTGAATATTATTTTAATTTCCACTGTTTTTTTTTTCTTCTTTCATGTAGCCTAATAAATCTCCAGTTACGGTTAAGAGACACGTTTTTAAGCGCTGAATGTTGGGTTTTCACGTGATTGGGGTATGAATCAAATTGGCGGCTCGCTTTGAGGAAAAAAAAAGCTAACTGATACTCACAAGAGGGCTGAACACGCAAGCGTACTTGGAGCTAAAGTGCCAGCATTGTCAGTTGTCTTTTCTCTGCCGTGCTTTGCACACGGCAAGGATTGCCGTGGATTCTCCCCGTCCCGCCGAAACTAATGTGGAGAATTAATCAGCTTCGCGTTCATTGTGCTCGAGCGTGCTCCTACGAGCTGTGGTTTTCTTCGCCCTTTGCAACAGCACAATCTCACGTGTGATATTGCTTTTTAACAGTTTAAGTGCAATTGAGTAGCTATACAAGCACCATTTATTTGTTAAGAGTAGGCATAAAAAGAGCCAGATTAAGAATTATTTGAATATTTAATATATTTGGCTGAGCCAACACAGGACATAAACTGTTGCCACACAACACAAACATGTCCTACAGATCTAAACGCTACTTTTTACCCCATCCCCTTCGTCTTCTTCGGACGACCATTCCTAAACTGAAATGTTATTTGTCAAGAATCTTTAAGTTGTAGTTTGTTATTATCTAAGATAACAATCACAAATGAATGAATGGTTATTAGGTCTGTATGGGTGAAGATCTATAAAGGCTGTATACAACATGACTAGCAGCAAACACATTTTTATCTAAATACTAAATTGCATTAGTTAATTAATGATTTAATGTGTGTGTGGTTATCCCAGCTCCTCTGTTTTGATGGCTGGTCCAGCCACCTGTGTATGTTAGTGCTTGTCTATGTGTGTGTGTGTGGCCCACAAAGCATGCTGGCGCTCTACGTGTGACATCTAGAGTCAGGAAGTCATAGAGCTACTGAGAAGAGAAAGCAAAGTTAATCAGTATGGTTAAACATAAGCATACAGTCTGCTGATCCGAAAAATGATCCGATGCGTGGCTCAAATCCGTGACACGATCTGTTGCAGCATTACTGATAGCATATAACCATGTAGGAATATGTCTGAGTGGCATATGCCTGCTGGTGGTAAATGTATCTGACGCGTCATATTAACACTTCCATGGTCAAAGGATGTAAACTTAATTGACTTCCTGTTTACAATGCGTTGTAGTTAAAAGGTATCCTTTTTTTTCTTTTTTAAAGAACCAACGGTACCTTGATACAAGTCATATGTAAATGGCAGGTACAGAAACAGTATAATTACCCCCTACAACCTGACAATTTCTTTCCCCTACTCTCCACTCAAAGTGGACTTAAAACATTTTACATTGTGACACACCTTTTTATTCTGCTGTGCCTGGGTAAAGGGATGTCTGCACATTGCTGGCGGGGGCAGTGTCATTATTGTAGCCCTGCTGGTGACAGCTACAGAATGAATCACCCTGGAGGGGGGGGGGGGGGGACGCAGACATCTCAAGTGGCTCTCTGAGTCAGCGTGATCGCAGATGTGTTAGTAGATCCTTGAAGCTTTACAGTTACCCAAACTGCTCTCTTCTCATCGCTTATTGTTGTTAAAAGCACAGAGATCCTTTATCTTATAAGCTGTAATGTTAATTTATTTTACAACACGTTCGCATTTTATGATGTTACAGATTAAACCAGGTATGTTTACTGTTAGAGGGGCATAGAGGGGCAGAGATAATTGATTGGCTTTCTCCCTTTTGCCTGTGGAATTCTACGGAGCATGCATTTGACTCTTTGTGTATTTTCTGTGGACTATGTAGGCTGGGAGTCTTGATGGGCGGCAGACTTTTCTTGTAAGGAAACTATTCCTTTCAATAAGCCCAATTGGGCCTCTTTTGTGGACACTTTTTTGGCAGATTGCTAAAATGTTTACCTGTACAGACGTTAAATCCTTTGGAAATCGGGTGCATAAAACTGGAAGTTACATAACGCTGTGAGCAGAGCTAACAGCATTTCTCTTGTGAGCACGTATAGTAAATGCAACGTGTGTGCAATTGGGATGATGGTACTATTTAATTCAGCCAATGAATTGGCTTTTATAACAAGAGTCCCAGGGTCTACAGAATGGTCTAATAACTATAGTGTAGATAGCATTGACCTCACTTGATGATTCAAATTAAATATTGGGCCATTCTTACCTGTGGAATACTGAAGGAGTTTAGTAGTTTTACCACCATGTCTGTGTGTGTTATTTATCACTCTTAATTAGATGTACTTGTGCTGTGTTTTTCCTCATTGTGAGCTGATGCATTAATTATGGGCAGCAGTTCAACTGAATCACAGAAACACATAATGGGAATAGTTTAAAGGGTCTGGTTAAACTGTTCAATGTTCGTTGACCGATTCCCAACAGAATGTCTACAATGGCAAAGTCCTTATAGGCAAGTCGGCAACCATCATTTAACTTCCGGACTTTTATTTAGAAAGTAATCAATGGCATTAATAGGGAGAGAGCCATAACCGCTCTTTCAGTGATCATTGGGACACGTATACGATCATGTTCTTCCAACTGTCATCTTTGGCGTTTCAGAATTCTTCCATAGAGCTCCATTCATAGTGGTACGTCTCCTCTATATAACGTCTCTGAGTGGCATGTCTCCTCTATATAACGTCTCTGGCTTTGGCTTGGGTTTTGTTGTGTTGCCATACTTGAAAACTATTCCTTTAGCGTGTGTATGAACTTGAGAGTTAGTGACTTTTTTTCATAGTCTCTGTGTGGCTTGAAGCCCTAAAAATCGTGTTCGTGACTTATGGCTTACAGGCTGAAATGAGGCAGGTGTTGAAAAGTGAAACATCAGTTTCCTCCTGCTAATTACACTGATTTGTAACATGTCCTTTAGATTTGTGTCTCTGTCGGTATTCACTCACGTCTCGCATCTTATCTCATCTGAATGAGGCGGGAAAAGTAAAGTGTCTCCATCTTAATTTGGATATCACACTGTGATGAGAGAGCCGGCGTGGCAATTCAAGTCTCCTTGAAAAACGGAAATTAACTGAAAATTGATGTACATTTAAAAGCTGGGAAGGAAGTATGATAATTAAAATGAACTACTTATTAGCGGCATTAACCAAGAATTCTTCTACCCCCGACCCAAGACCCCTACGAAGAGGGAGGTGGAATAATTGAGGTGAATGTATTTTATTTCTGAAATGATAGATGCAAACTTATTAATTCATAATGTCTCTATTTTCTTCACTACTAGTTTCCTCTAGAATAACATCCCAAACCTATAGCCTAATACTGGAGGAGAAATATTTTCCACTTGTCTTTTTTTCTGAGTGACAAAGCTCTGAAAATATTTCAATATTTCTTTGGTGAAAGATTGTACCTTGAGGTGCAAAATAAATTGTTATAAAACTGCAGTTGACTGTAGTATGATCTCTATGAATGCAGTCGTGGCATGATTTTGTTCCATTGTTAACCCCCGCCCCACCTTAAAAAAAGGAAAACGCCAGACACTATATTATGCCAGTTAATTCCCCCAATTTTTTCATCTCTATCCAGGCTGAGTTGCTATACTACAGCATATTTCCTTTTCCTCCACAATCTAGTTTAGACTACTACTGCATCTGGCCATCGTCTCCAACCCTTAACTCTCTCTCTCTATCTCGCTGCGCCCCATAGCCGGCTCCGGGGTTGAGTTATTAATGCCTGGGGAGGCAGTGAGATGATTTCATTGCGTATTCAGGTGTGTGGATAGATGGCTTTCAGACGCAGCCAGGGAAGTGCCGAGGAGGAGAACCTCTGTGGGGAATAAATATACCTGTCGCTTGCTGATGCATTGGCCCGCACTCGCCGCAATGCAAATCAGCCACTCTCGTTCTCCGTAACTATCTCCGGTATTAGTCTCCCCCTTCCTATTCCCACCTGGCTGGCATCCACACACTCAGTCACCACCCCAACCCCCCCAAACCCCGAGTGCGGGGTTCTCGAGTGTGGAGTGGCTTCTACTCCTTGGCAATGCAGAAACCCTCGGTGTTGCTTCTTCACGGGCGTTGATGACACCCAGAGCATCAGAGGCACATCTCTCGCTGTATCTCCCCCGACGATGACTCTTGTGGTCTCGTGGTCCCTGCCTCTCTTGGAGGCCAGACAATTAGGGCCGAGGGTGGATGTTCAGGTCGGTTTGTGCAGAAGCACGCCTGTGTCGCGGTTGCTTATTTGACTGACGGTCGTAACAAAAAAACATTAATTTTTGTTGTGTTTGGATGGGGGGCGGGGGGAAGGGGTAGAGGTAGGGAGGGAGGGAGGGAGGGAGATAGAGAGAGAGAGACGGCGGTTAGTCATTTCTTTTGATTTTCTTTTTCTTATTCTCTATCTTTCCCCTGTTTGTTATTTAGTGGCAACCTTTAAATTCATCCAAGTGGAAATTTTGCGTCGTCGTATCACTTCATATTAGCCAAGGCCAGTGTCAGCGTGCGTATGTTGCATGTAAATTCCACGGATAAGAAGAGACTCTGTAACAATATCCACTGTGAGGAGCTTACACCCTAATTAGCTGCAATGGCAGAGGAGGACACAAACAAAAGGGAAGCTACCAAGGGGCAATATTTTAAAGCTACGCTTGAAAACTGTGAGCGGTATTTTATCTTCTCCAACACCTTTATGGTATCTCTCTACCGCTGAGGTCTCTCGCACAGGACCATCCTGTAATTATTCACCGTGCTGGAGACACCATATAATGAGCTGTTCCACAGCGCTATATAACATAGCAAGACTAGGTATAGTGATAGATGCGGCAAGTGTCGTCGTCTTCGTCCGTGAAACCGATGAACCGCGTCTCTCCGGTGTTTTCTGAGGAGTTGACATTTCTGGGCGGTCGCGTGCACAGCCTCCCTCCCTCCTCGGGATTATGGGGCTTTTGTACGAGGAGGGGGTGTGGGGTGTAGGCAGGCTTCATTTAGAGAAGCAGCGGGGAATAATATAGCAGCAGCGTTTGGATGTGTCAGGTCCCATATCTCTGGCTGTTCTATTAGAAATAGATCCCAGTGCGGGACAATTAACCCCGCGACCTAACTGCAGATCTGTGCAGTAACGGCCCAGCGTGGGGCGATAAATCAAACTAAGGGGGACAGACTTGCACCCCCCTCCCCACACCCCTCTCGTCATTCCCATCTTCCCGCCCCTTCCTTCCCTGTGGGCTGGCTGCGGATGCCTTCCATGGCCTGACAACATGACGGGGGATCTGTTCGAGGTCTCGTCATGTTCCTATTATCGCCAAAGGTAAAAGAGTGATTCAACAAAGGCTATAGTGGACAAGGGCACTCATGAATTAATAGTTTGTGTTGAGGAAATGAAACAAGCCAAGCCTTCTTCCATTCAAACAAAGCTCCACAGCTTCATACACCCAACTGGTTCGTAGTGAATAACTTCTGAGAAAAGAAAGCCGTGAAGCGTAGCCCACACAATGGTTCTGTTGGCCAATTTGCTTCCCAACTGCCATTGTCGTTCACATTAAGACCATTTGTTTAATGGCAGATTAGAGCAGAGAATTAGCAAGCCATAAAGCTGTAGACCATGGGGGTCACCTTCTGGACCTGCCCGTGGTTATGTCCATCATCCGTCTCTGTCCCGCTGCAAGCTATAGTAGCACTGGCACCGGCTCCGGTCACACTCCAGGGCCATTCTAGGGCCCAATCACATTTCTCATATTTACTATAAATATTCCCCTACAAAATGGGACAACACTTCCAAGAACCAGACTGTCATCAGTAATCGATTGCGTAATCGTAGTGTGTTTTTACCGGCTTTTAATATTATATATAAAGATACTGTGGGAGGTGCTGTGGGAGTATGGGGTGAGGGGGTCCCTTTTAAGAACAATCCTATCCCTGTACGTCCAAAGCGAGAGCTGTGTATGGATTCTTGGCAGTAAGTCAGACTCGTTTCAGGTGGGGGTTGGTCTCCGCCAGGGCTGCACTTTGTCACCAATCCTGTTTGTGATATTCATGGACAG
>JAODLL010003638.1:0-11611 GCA_026546735.1 Forbesichthys agassizii
TGCTGGTACAGAGAGGGTCTAGATACAGGAGACATCTACTGATGTTTATACTGCTGGTACAGAGAGGGTCTAGATACAGGAGACATCTACTGATGTTTATACTGCTGGTACAGAGAGGGTCTAGATACAGGAGACATCTACTGATGTTTATACTGCTGGTACAGAGAGGGTCTAGATACAGGAGACATCTCCTGATGCTTCTACTGCAGGTTCAGAGAGGGTCTAGATACAGGAGACATCTACTGATGTTTATACTGCAGGTTCAGAGAGGGTCTATATATAGAGGGGACTATAGATAGGGGGTCTATATACAGGGGGGTCGACAGGTCACTAGCTGGATACGTGATGTCAGTGTATCAGGGGTCTTCTAACACTGTAGGAGGAGATGGATGTTTATTTCCATAGACTACCATAGATGCAGTATTTTTCTGTTGTAGGTTATAGTTTGGCCACCAGGGGTGGTATTGTGCATTTGGTTGGCTTCAACTTTTTATTTTATTGAACTTTTGATTCCAGGTCATTATTTTTTTCTGTGGTGGACATGCATGCTTATAACAGTTTAAATGAAAGATATAAAGTATAAATGACCAAGGCATTACTGTGTTTATAATACTGAACCCACAGAGAACACTGTGTGTGTGTGTGTGTGTTTGTGTGTGTGTGCTTCCAGCCGCTCTACGGCCTGATCCAAGCCAAGCTGCAGCTCATCACCCACGCCTACTTCGAGGAGAAGGACTTCTCCCAGATCTCCATCTTAAAGGTGAACATACCCCCCACCCCCTCTCCCCCCTTGGTCCACGTCGTCATGGTCACGTCTCACCTCCTGTTCCCTCCTCCCGTTTCCGTTTCCACAGCAACTGTATGAGCACATGAACGGCTCTCTGCGCGGCTGTGTGATGGAAGGTTCCCAGGTGTTCTTAGGTAAGACCCCCTCCCCGACCACTGAGGGTAAGAGGGGTCTTCTCTTCTTGGATGAGACCCTGCAGGCTCCAGCAGGACTGGGGAGAGAGAGCGTCTGTGTGTGGTCCAGGTCAGCAGAGGCCACCTGGACTCTAAAGGCCCTTCATTCTGAAACCCCTTCATTCCTATGGCTTGCGCATCGGCAGTTTTGCGCGGCGGAACAGCGCGCTTTGACGAATACCCGCGCGGCCAATGGAAACGAGGCAGCCAGCCTTGTGAAAGTGCAAATGGAGGAAGAGCTGATGTTGTACAGAGTGTAGAATATCACTTAGTTAAACCAATATTGTGTTTGTAAACAGTTTGTTACTTTTGAATTTGGGATATTAATATCCCAAATTATTAACAAATTGCTTACACATACAATATTGGTTGAAAATATATATATTTCTTTGTACGCTTCTAACGCTAGAAAAATATATATTCGTTGTCTAGCAGGGCTTTTAGCTAGCAGGAGTCTGTTCTTCAAAGCCTCTTTGTTGCCTAGAGACAAGGCGGGCGCAGTCGTGTCCTGTGAAGGGCCTGGAGAAATCTGCACTCGACTATTTGGCGAGCGCAGCGCATGTCGCATCCTGTCTGAACGGGCTCTGACTCCAGTTTACTGGCCCTGTAGAGATAGCTGGATGTCTTTAGGCCTGAACATTACATTATTATTCATATGAGCTCTCTTCTGCTACGTCTGCTGGAGCCTCTATTCCCTGCATACCAGATGTTACGTACCATGCTGTTGACGCAGTGTTTCCCCATCAGGGCTGTCTCCACGAGACCTCATACTCCACTTCCAGCACAAGGTAGATCAAACGCACTGCTGTCAGGTGGCGTGTGGATTATCTGTGTATTTAGCTTTAGTCTTTAGTAGCAGACCATTGAGTTTTACTGTTAGCCGTAGCATATGCTAGCTAGATGCTAACAGGCTGTGTAGTATTAGCTGTACATGCTAGCTAGATGCTAACAGGCCGTGTAATATTAGCTGTACATGCTAAGGTAATTTCATTGCTGGATGCTAACAGATTACTTTTTCTTCTGCAGGTCCTCATTCTCTTCAAACTCATTGTGCTTGAGAAGAAGGTAGCCTTCCATTGGAACACACCACATCTCCAGCAGACATGACTGTTGCAGACCCTCACAGTGTTGCTCTGCCCCCATAGGTCTTGTTCTACGTGTCCCCTGTCAACAGACTCGTAGGAACGATAATGACCGTTTTATCACTGTTTCCGGGTGAGCACTGCCGTCTTTATGGTTTTATGTATTGTATCTTGATACTGATATCTGTATATGTACGTTGATAACTAGCTCGGGGGACTCTGTGTAAGGTGTGCTATGCTATGTAAAAGAAGACAATGCTAGTGCTAATGCGCGTCTTGGTGTTAGTGACAAAGCTAGTGGTAATGCTAGTATTATTGCTAATATTAGTGCTAATGCTACTTGTAATGCTAATGATAGTGATAGTGCTAATGCTAGTACTAATGCTACTGCTAATGCTAGGTAGTGAGAGTGCTAATGCTAGTGCTAACAGCCTGCAGGGGAGGTGGCACTAAGGAGTGGGTATGTCCGCAGGAATGCTGGAGCACGGCCTGGTGGACTCCTCCCACTACAAACCCAGGACCAGCGTGTCTGACGGCCACAGTGCCCCCCAGGGGCCGCCAGAGGAGCAGCCGGAGGCATCCAAGAATGGGGAGGAGCGCCCCCCCAAGCCGCCGACAGGAAACTCCCCAGAGTCCTCGGAGAGCGACTGGGAGACGCTGGACCCCGCGGTGCTGGAGGACGCCCCTGGCCGCCAGCAGGTAGCGTGCACCCCTGCCAGCAGTGCACGAGTGTCCTGTGATGAATGTGCATGTGTCGCGTTCAAGTCCTTATCGGCAGGTCTGGCCACTCGGAAGCCATCTTGGCAATTCAGAGGGCAGGACGTTATACTTCTACGTGTACAACTGGGAAAGGGGCGTGATCTAAACGAGAGGGGTGTGGCCTATCCCTAACCGAGAATGTTGTGGTCTAACAGGGAGGGGCGTGGTCTAAACTAGAGGGGCGTGGCCTATCCCTAACTGGGAAGGGTGTGGTCTAACAAGGAGAGGCGGGGTCTAAACTAGAGGGGCGTGGCCTATCCCTAACTGGGAAGGGTGTGGTCTAACAAGGAGAGGCGGGGTCTAACAGGGAGGGGCGTGGTCTAAACTAGAGGGGCGTGGCCTATCCCTAACTGGGAAGGGTGTGGTCTAACCTGGAGAGGCGGGGTCTAACAGCTCTGTGTCTGCAGGAGGCGGAGCATCCGGAGACCTTTGACCCCATCACAGTGCAGCCCCAGGCGGTGGGGGGGCAGGCGGGGGCCGGCCTGCAGCAGGACCAGCATGGGCTCCCCCTAGTGGTGTTCACCAAGGGGTACCTGTGCCTGCCCTACATGGCGCTGCAGCAGCATCACCTGCTGTCAGACGTGGCGGTGCGGGGCTTTGTTGCCGGGGCAACCAACATCCTGTTCCGCCAGCAGAGGCACCTGAGTGACGCCATCGTGGATGTGAGTGAGTGTGTGTGTGTGTATGAGTGTGTGTGTGTGTGTGTTTTTATGTGTGTGTGTGTGTTTTTATATGTGTGTGTGTGTGTGTGTGTGTGTGTTTTTATATGTGTGTGTGTGTGTGTGTGTATGTATGTATATGTGTGTGTATATGTATGTATATATATGTGTGTGTATACACATATATATATATATATATATATATATATATATATATATATATATAATATATATAATATCCAAATGAACATAGTCTATGTTTATGGACTTGGTAGGTAGGATACAATTTAAACATATTTCTTACGGTAGTATGGGCAATCGACTTCATAGTTGGCACCGCTCCATCTTTAAAGATTAATTTAGTAGCAAATCCTTCCTTATGAAGCCCAAAATTTTGAAAACTGTCCTGACTGAAATACACTGAGCACATCAATAAAGCTGGCCTAAAACCTTCAGGCAAAAATAAATATTTGCCACTTTATTTGTAAATCCACTTTTTTTGGTAGAGAATGCAGACTCTTCTGTGCATCCAGGAACAGCACATTTATTCTTTCTTACTGACCCCGACATAAATTGCGTGTTCCTGCAGGTATCGTTAGCGCTTCTAAATAGCACAACAGTCTGCCCTGCTATGGGCGGGCATATCCTCATAGAGGCTTTAACCAAACAAATTGCATTTATCTATGTTGCAACTGGGCTGTTTTCTCATTTGCCTGTTTCTCCGCCTTTTTTTTCATGTGGACATTACAGACCATGAAGCGAGCAGCTCTCTTTGAACGGCTGTGTACTTCTGTGGGTCACCTCGACATGACTAATTCCAAAAACAACTAGAAATACTTGGTTTTCATGGAATGTGCCCTTTAAGGTTCTGCTTATTTCGGTATTGAACGTACCTGAACCGTTCGGGTCCGTTTACAAAAAATATCCACGGTACATTTCGGGTACGGGTCTGTTGTTATTTTGTCCATTTGGAACGGACAAAACAATTTTTGGGGTTTTAATTTATACAAATCTGGTCAGGTGAAAAATACTTTTGTTCATTTTGTATCGGGTCAAAAAAGTCTGACCCGTGAAGACCTCTAATCTTCGCACCATACCGTACAAACGGCATGCACCAAACCTTAACGTATGTACCGAAACAGTTCAGTACGATTACACGTACCCTTTACACCCCTAGTTAAAAGTGATTTTCTGATGTCTTCTGCTCTCCATAGGTATTACAAAATACATCTTAGTAGGAGCTTTATTGGTGCTAGTTTTAGCTGTGGCTCTCAGGCCTTCATCTCCAGATGAGCGGAAAGATGAGCACCAGGTGGATATCTTCCTCAGAGAACTGGAGACAGTAAAGAGTCGGTTTCCCAACCAGCGTCCAGAGCTGTGGCACCATAGCAAGGTCCACCTAAAGAGACGCCTCCAGACCGCCCATCCCAAACAGCCAGCCAGCCTGCTGCTGACCGCAAGCCGCAGAGCAGAGGGAACTCTGCGTTGCCTGGCCCAGGGCCTAGCCTCCGCCTTCTCCTCCGCCCTTAATGCCTCTGCCCTCTTCATCGACGGAACCAGTATGGCCAGCAAAGACAGCAACCAGGTCAAGCTAGACTTAGACAGGCAGCTGCAGGAAGCCTTCGAGGGGGACAAGCCGGTGGCTGTCATCCATCGCTTTGAGGTACTCCCTCCGAGCTCCACCCTCATCTTCTACCGCTACTGCGACCATGAGAACGCCGCCTACAAGCAGGTGTTTATGGCCTTCACGGTGCTGCTTGAGGGAAAGGAGGAGCTTTCGCAACTGTTGGGGCTGAGCACTGTGGAGGAGATGGTAGATGATCACCTCCAGAAGAAATTCCTCTCCTCAGGCCATCCTGTAACATTCGACACCATGGACCTGGATAAGTATGCTGGCCTGTGGAGCCGCATTTCCCACCTCATTCTGCCAGTGGCAGCAGAGGATGGGATGGAACATAGTGGTTGTTAGGAGACACAACCCTGAAATGAAAGCTGGGTCTAAATTAGACCCTAAATAGAATCCAAAAACATGTGTTTTTGAAATCAAGTCGTCTCTTTGGGATATCTGAATGATCAGACACTATAGGCAATATAAAATACAATATAAGATTAATGTTTTTAATAATGTTAAATATATATTCTGGTCAAATAATTCCACATAATATGGTTGTTGGCACTTTGTTGTTTTTACTGATATTAAAATTGTTTAAGTAAATGGACAAATCTGCACCTCAACTGTATATAATTACAAAAGTTGACCGATGGGTTTGATTTCTCCTGTTTGTAAATTTGGTTTTAATCGTAGGCCTATGTTGACTCATAAACAATAATTAATGAAGTAATTATGTCTTGTAAATAATTCTAAATCCATTTCTTTCTTGAAATATTGAGTCACAATTTTGATATAAAGATGGGATTCTTTAAAAACATGCCTTGTAAATTAATTGTAATATAGTAATATTTTAAAAGAAAAAACAAATCTTGTGATTAGAATGCTGAGCTTTTGCCTTTAATATACACAAGGCCGGATCTACCATATGGGCAATCTGGGCACGTTCCCAGGGTTCTTTTGGCAAAGAGGAGCTCAGTGATGGGAAGAGAAAAAATGTAAAGTGTTTTTTTTTTTGTTACATAGAAATCTACAGAAGAGCTTGATAATTATTGAATAATAATACAAGTTGTTTACAATTTTTTTTAATTGATTGTCAGCTTGATAACTGGACAGGTAGCCTAATGATTGGGAGCAGACAGGGGCGTAGGCGTAGCAAGAACTGTTCTACTGGAGTTGCCAGCAGTAATTTTTTTGGGGTGGCAGATTATTACAAAAGATGCATAAAATCTTTCAAAGATTATTGTAGCCTATTTAATGGCAATAATATTTATCCCTGCTTGGTAGGCATTTTTAATAAGCTAAAGTAGAGTATCTTATCCTAAAAAGAAGTGTTAATTTAGATTTTCTAAATTTAAGGTCTGAAAATTTATTTTTACTGGACGTGAATTTACATTTGGAGCAGTCTCAACAAACCATGACAACTTTACAACATGACAACGTTAACGAGAGTCTACTCAAAACCACGAAACCTTCATCATGTAAAGTTTGTTTACTTCAGACGTTTTGGTTTTAATAACACGCACGTCAAACTTTTTGCCATAACAACATTCCATACTTTACGGCAGGGCTATTCAACTATATTGTTCAGGGGGCCACATTTTCAGAAATCTAAAGGCCCGGAGGCCAGACATTTCCCACAGCTTTTATTCTCATTATGTAATATATCTACATTTCACACAACGCGCCTCGGAGCCTCCACATTCTCAAAACTGTAATTTCTCTACATTGAAAACGTAGCCTAACACTAAAATAAAAAATAAATAGGCCTTCTTTATGTAATTATGCAAAGTGCTTCAATTCACAACACAACCCTAAAAGTAAACACATATTTGGCATGTATTCAACAACAAATCATGTCAGACATTTAGCATATGTTCGGTCAGTTCTGACATGATATGCATTCCAACATTTCCTTTGAACAGGCTACTTCTCCATTGAACTATTTGGAGAATGTTTGTTTAAAATTTAAACAGACAAACATCAGTTAAGTTGCATTACATACACATACTACATCCATCAACATTATCCAGTTCTCTCACAGATTAGGCCTAACCTACACACCTATCCCTTATCCCTCAATGTATAAAAGAAAATCAAACATTGAGTGACTGTGGCACTTGCTGATGACTTGATAAAGTCAGTCAGCTTTCTGTCAGTGAGATCGGATGATCGGATTTCTTTTGAAACGCAGATAGTTGTTTAACAAGATCAACCACAGTTTTATCCCTGCCTTGTAGTCCAAGATTAGGCACATTCAAATGATGAAATATGTCACTTGGTGTTGAACAGTGTTGAAGACTGGATGTTGATCTGATTAAAGTTAATAATAGACATAATAGTCCATAGTATTTTTCAACTCACCACTGAGTCCAGCGAACAGCATGCTCTGGTTGATGAGGCAGTGGAGTGATTCTACGGAATTGGTTTAAATTGCTGTCCTACCATAAAAGCTATACTTTAAAAACAGCTGCTTGTTAAAACATATTTTTATTAAAACAATGTTATGATCAATATAAACCCACAACATAAATTGTGATAATAATGAGTTAATATATACAAATTCATGATTTACATACAACTTTCTATTGGAAGGTGTTTGTCCCAAACCCTAAACCCTAAATTTCCAATTGTATTAATACTTAATGTTTTTTTTGTGATTTCATAAATAATATTTGTTTAAAAATGCTGTCCACAATTTTAATGTCACTACCGAAACAAAGAAACTGTCAGTCCATAGACTGAGTGAGAGTTAAGCCAAACCCCTAACTTTTTAGCGGGAGATAAGACTGCGGGTGTTTCTCAATGTCAAGGAAGGATCTTTAGCGACTGGATTTCAAGGATGCCACATCATCAAATCTTGACAAAGTACCGTTCCAATGTCTAGGATACTTCAGAGTTCTACCAAGGACTCCAAGGTATCCTTCGCTGTCTTGAAATACCCACAGTCCTGTGCGAACGTCAGAAGAAGCGAGATTTAAAAATGTTGCAAAACGAAACAGACTTAGCTGCACAATATACATTTAAATGTAAGTATTCAGCGCTCTTCTAAATAATTGTTCTCACCGTATACCGTAAATGTTTATTCTAGGGAAACGTATAGTCTATTTGTAAGTAGTTAGTTTTCGTACCTTAATATCCTTAACGTACCAGCAGCTTGCTTGTATGAGATTGTACGTGTGTACAAAAAATAAATAAAATAGCTTTTAAGTGCATTAAAATTCACTAGATATGTAATTATTGTTGTTTTTGTATTAGGGAATAAGGAACAAACTTAGTGTCCAGTACAACAACCTCTTTACTGGGGGGAGGGACAGTGCCGCCAATGGATATCGGTGAGAAGCGAATTTTGTGAGATTGTGTACCTGTAGTAGGCTATATAAACATTGTTCAATAAGTAAATGAATAGATATTTGGTTTTGTTTTCTCGCCATTAATAGGATGATTTTGGACAAGCTGGGGATAGGAGGCAAGGTCACCCATGCTCAAGCAAAAAAAAGTGGGATAATATAAAAAACAAATATAAGGTGAAACAGGTATAGACTGGAATATGTATTTATGGACTTTTTAGTAAGCCTTTAATGTGAGTGTAAGCTTTGGTATAGTGTAATACGGTGTATATATAAATAGTTTTGCCATCCATCACAACATCCAACTTTGATATTTACTGTGTAGGAATGCAAGTGTCCTGCCTCAGGTCAGGGCACCGAGGATGGGAAGCTGACAGCAGCAACTTGGCCCTGGTTTGCCCTCATGAACGAGGCATTAGGGCAGTCAGGAGCTCAGTAGGAGCTGAGGGAGGAGGAAGAAGAGGAGAGGGACAGAGGAAATCAATAGGAAGGAAAAGGAGAGGAGTGTGAGGATGCATTTCTCACTCTCTTAAAAGATGACATACAGTATAAGAGAGGCTGATGAAAGGAGAGAGGCAGCGGCTAAAGACAGACCAATAGGTTCTTTTCTCTTTTGGAGCGTCTGGCAGAAAAAATAAAAAGTAATATATACGTTGGAGTTGGTTTTTATTTCCTTTGATTTCTGGTCTGTGATTCAATGTGCACTAATGTGAAAATAACAACAGTTTAATATATGCTAATTTTATTGATTGTTTATGTACATTTGATAGGCCTACAACTTATATACATATACACTTGATTTTTATTTACATACACACACATTTAATAAAAACTAATTGTAATACATATTTAACAAATGTGATGTGTTTTCATGTGATGTGTTTTCAGTACTGCAAACAGATGGAGAAAAATGTTATTCCAGTGGTGTACAAAATATTTAAACAAGATTTTACTAGAAAAACATGATTGACTGATTTACAATAAGTAATGCAAATCACATGGGCTAAATAGTCATGGTCAATGGGTACATCTTGGACTGATGACTCCTCATTAACTAAGGCTGCACGCCATGCAGCTCCACTCCGGCTCTCCCCGCCGTGTTCATGCGGTGGCTGGTTGTCCTCTTCTTTTGTCTCTGATATAATGTCACCAACCCCGACCCATGCAAGATAATACATGCAGTCACCACCTATACATTTATTAGGATATTAAGATTTAGTTTATTATAATTCTAACTTAAAAAGATAAATATTATGAATGATTATTTTGAGATATTTATTGACAATGATTAATCACCCTGGGAACAAATGTGGTATGTACTTCAAGTGATTCTAAAAAGATGCACGTGAAGCTGGTTTTCATCATTCCAAAGGCACTCTCAATGATTGTGCGACCCCTGCAATGATGGTAATTAAACCGTTGCTCTGCCATGCCTCTCACTGGCTGCTTATATGGGGTGATAAGGGCCAGGGGTTCCTGAAGACATGGGTAGCCACCATCAGCTAGCATGAAATACCCTGGTGGAGGATAAGTCCCACTAGCATAGATGGGGCTGTTTTTTAAGATGCGTGCATCATGCACGCTCCCTGGGTAACCCATAAAACTGTCTATAAAACGACCCTGATGGTCACAGACTGCCTGGAGCACTATTGATGGAAACAGTTTTCTGTTCCGGTAGTCGTGACCATCAGGGCTACTGGGACACTTAATTCGGATGTGGCAGCCATCTATTGCACCAGCTGCCTTGGCAAATGCCCGGTGCTGCGCCAACCGGGAAAAACCATCTCCGACCACGTGGACCTCCTGCGTATTCGGGAGACGCACAAACTGGGGAAGGACAGCCACCACCTCATCCACCATCCTGTGGACGACCCTGTAGACAGGGAGAGGCATGTCGAACACCCTGGAGACAACCCTGTATGCTGAGCCGCTGGCCAGCCAGAACAGGAGCACCAGGGTGGGGCCCCAACCATGCTGCCTCTCTGTTCTCAGGGCCATCAGCAGCTGCTGTATGGCCTCTACTCAGGCGGAAGTCCGGGTGGGTGTCCTCATTGCCAAAGTACCTTTGAGCACCAGCACAGTAGCAATTACATGGCAGTAATGACGGATCTGGCTAACATAAGGAATAGAGAAAGGTTTAACAAGTTATTATGTTTTATTTAACTTTCTTTTCAATTAGCCTATTTGTTCTATAGGCAGCTGATTCAATGTAGGCTTAATAGAAACAGCCATCAGGCAGGCTCTTAGCGGTGGCCTTATTAAAAGGTATATCCGTAGGAAGAGGGCATCTACCAAAAGGGGATTTAAACATGAATCTCTTAAATAGGCCCACAAATTTGAACACTTTTGAACTAATTATGGAAACTTAATTCAATTTCAATACGAAAATAATTGTAAAAAATAAAATAGGTTTACAATAGGCTACTATAGCAACAATTTTGGAAATAATGTGAGAAGCCCTACATTTGAACTATCCTATCTAATTCATCATATTGATAGGCCCACATATTTACACTACTTTACACATTAGCCTACGTACCGGTACGGTAACAAACATTATTTTTTATATATACGTTTTACCTGACCATGTCGTTGGCAAAGGTGCCGACAGAAAAATCTCCTCCTCCTTTGCATAGAATGACGCCTATTTTAATTTTCGATTAGCATCTGATTCTCATCAAAATGGTTATAAAGCAACAACAATATAGCACGATCCATCGTTTTTTCAACTTCTATTACAAAATGAAGCCCTGTTCAATTAAGCATAATTATTTTGAAGGCGTGACTTATTTTTAATGCCGTCAATGTGCACACTAGCTAGGCCGTTCCATTACGTGTTATTCGCTTGTCTTTCTCAGCCTCAGAAAGACCCGACTAGGAAGGCACTTGGAAGGATCCGTCCTACCAAGAAAGCATCCTTGACATTGAGAAACACCCTGCGTTTCTGTCACTGTCATGGCTGTGTGGTAAGTAATGTCCCGTCCAATCATTTTGAAATAAATTTGCTACAAAGTCTGGAAATCCACGTGTATGTATCTTTAAGAATTTTGACTACCATACACAAAATGTTTCCCGCAGCCTAACCACGCCCCATTGGTGATTCATGCTTATGGAGCACACACACACACACACACCACCCCTCCCCCGTTCCTGACACCGGCCAACACTAAGAACAGATAAGCAAAGGAATGT
>JAODLL010003639.1:0-11610 GCA_026546735.1 Forbesichthys agassizii
CAACTGCTTACTGAGTATTCGGACATACTACTAATTGTGACGTACTGCTTTTTGCCTACTATATAGTAGACAAGTACCGGTATTCGGATGCAGCCCGTAATGCGACTAGACACTCACCATGGGCATGTAGACGTTGTGTGGATTGTTAGGGTTGTAATACGCACTGCCTGCTGCTTCAGCCGCCTTGGAGTTATCTGAGAGAAAGAGAGAGAGAAAGATATAGCCCATGTAAATAAACATAAAACTAACATAGAAATAACAATGGCTATTCAGAACAAGACAGTGTTAACATGAGACTGCAGTGACTGACAGGAATGCTGACACGTCACAAGGTGCACTGAGATGCACACACACCCAGCTTGTACTCATCCTAAAGAAAAGTGCTGCACCAAACTGACACATTAGCAACCGTGAACCCAGCTCACCCAATCTGCTCATTTTGGCTTTGGCAAAAACCTTTCCTTTTCCAGTTGTTAATTAAATGAAGGAGACATCAGCACGCATATTTTTAGAACGTCCATCCATCCATCCATCCATCATCACCCGATTATCCGGAGTCGGGTCGCGGGGGAAGCAGCTCCAGCAGAGACCTCAAAATGTCTCTTTCCCGAGAGACATTAACCAGCTCGGACTGGCTCCTTTCGACACAAAGGAGCAACGACTCTATTCCGAGTTCCTAACGGATAGCCAAGCTTATAACCCTATCTCTAAGGGAGACGCCCAAAACCCATTTCGGCCACTTGTACCTGTGATCTAGTTCTTTTGGTCACGACCTTCATGTCTATAGGTCATGAAGGGTGACGAAAAGGGTGACGAAAATTGCCCGGCAGATAGAGAGAGGGAGCTTTGCCTTCCAGCTCAGCTCACTTTTTTTGTAGGTTTTTTTTGGGTGTGCCGTGTTTTAATGTGGTTCATTTTGAGGCGGACTGACTGGAGGAGATGCGTGCCGTGTGGTGACACAGACATGCATATGCACACACAAACGATACTAATAACACACACACACCTGGAGGCGGTGATGCAGTCCAGTTCTGAGGGGGGGCAGTCCAGTTCTGGGGGGGCCCAGGGTACGGGGGAGGTGGGGCCATGTAGGCTGGGGCAGCTGGGTACATTCCTGGAACACAAGGGAACACTCTAGTTCATTTGTCAAATGTAGGTGGAGAGATTGCTGGATCCGCTCCGATGACAGAATATGCGCACCCACTGTTGATCCTTGTATTTCTGCATCCTTAAGATGTATAATTATAAAGTAAAAAAAAAAAAAAAAAAGTAGCAATAATTTATTCTCAGGTAATTCTTTTGTAATTTCTCTACATTATTTGACATTTCCATTACAGTCATTTTACTCTACAGCCACTACAAATGAAAACGATGCTCACTAGGCTACATTGTGCTTCTACTAAACACCTTCAACCAGATGCTGCATGCAAGTGCAATGCTTGGAACAACTGAAGTCCATACCGGCAGGTCCTGTTGGATAGGGGTAGCCCATATTAACTGCAGGTGGAGGGGGACCCTGGTAGAATCCATTGGGCTGGGAAGGGGGTGCATAGGGGTAGCCCTGAGGAGCAGCAGGGCCATAGCCATTCATCATTCCAGGTGATGGATAGCCGTAGGATGTAGCGCCATTGTGGGCAGGAGGAGCACGCGATGCTGCAGTACAAGATGTTTTATCTTTAATTCTTCACAATCACAACAGCAGTGTGAATGGGGTTTGTACACAGAGCAATTGCAACACATTAAATGTATCACTTAATATTTTAAAGAGAGACAAAGCTTTGACCAAAATAATATACTGTATATATTTAGCAAACTACAGGGTGTTTCAAAATGATGGACCTGATTTGAAATGGCTAGATCTTTGCAGGCACAAACAGCACATCAATGAAACTCTTACCACACGCGGTATAAAGTAAGTAATTTAACTGTTTGTAACTTGTTGTGCAATTGTAACATGTTGCCATCGTGAAATATACTGCTTTGAAATTGGTCCATCATTTTGAATCACCCGTACTATGCGAGTGAGAAAGAAATAAACAAACCGTTTGTGGCCAGTTTGAAAAGATGCTGTCCTAGTTCAATTGCTCCCCCACTTGGAAAGGACATCTTGAAGCTGGCCTGGCCCTCCCAGCCACCTGTAAATCAACACATTTACCCTGCAATGGTTAGAATTAAGGCTAAATTAAGAGAGGCAAGCTTATTTAGATTCTTTGTTGTTCTTAACAGATAGCCGACAGACACAACATGGTGTCTGTCCGTGTAAGCCTGTACTTCATAAGTAACAGTAGAGTAAGATTATACTGAGGCTCCATATTAGAGTCTTGAAGTAATGCTACGAGCCTGGTTTATATATCCTAAATCAGAACATTACATAATGGTCTGGGAAGAGAATGTGAATGATTAAATACCTTAACGTAAGATACCCAAACTTACACAAGAATAGACAGATTTAAAAAATAAATACAGGTGATAAGAAAACACTATTATGGTAAATTTAAGGTAATGGAAATGTGTTCCTACCGCCAGGTTCAGCTGACACAACCCCTTTAATGTAGTTGGCTGCAAAGACTGGCTGTTCAATGCTGCAGCCCTTCATCAAATAGTAGGGGAACATGGCAGATCCCAGGCAATCTTTGACATTATTGGACACAAACACCAACTAAACAAGACATGGACAGAATACATAGGAAGAAATACAGTTGAAATACTGTGTGTGTGTGTGTGTCGTACACATAATGACATGGCAACAGCAAAATATTAACCAGGTGAGTATACCCTGTATGGTGTGAGGAAAACAGTGCCCTTTTTAGTCCCCTTCAGCAAGTCTGTCTTGCATGCGACATCGCTAAATGTCAGCTCCACATTCTTACACTCCCTCTGGACACTGAAAAGAGAAAAGGGTGATTGGCATGAATTCACAACATTTCAACGGGAATCGTTTGCGTAACATAGACTAAATGTTACTTCCTGTTTCTTGAGCCTCTGACGTAGTTCAAAAGTTGGCGTTGACTGATATTGTTTACCTATTAACAACATTACGATGTCCCAAAATGTGTTGAAATGATAACGTGTTTGTCTTTGACTTAACTACGTGTGTGTTAGCTACCAATAGTGATTGCTAGAGTAGGCCTATATTGTACAGTATGTGACCTAAAGGTAAAAAAAACGGCTAGGCTAACAATACGCAAAGGAACTTAACGTCAGTTTTGTAAACAAGCTGAAATAAAATATCTAGATGTCTTAGCTATCTATGAAGGTGTTCGTTTGATGTATTTTTCACAAACCTTTCTCCGTTGGCTATTAAAACACCTCCGTTTTGCGAGTGATTTCGATTAAGTGCCATGTTTACGAAATCTGCTGGAGCTTTGCTCTGTCATCTGCCCGTAACACGTCACGGATTGAGTCAGCTGTTTCACGTCACGTGATCCATTGTAAACAAAGGGAGGTTAGTAGACAGAAGGTTTGCTACGTTCAATTAACTTTGTTTACTGAAAGATATTTGCAACGACGTTCTACAACTACTTTCAGGGTTGTTTTCAGCTTTCCATATGGCTTAAGTGGTGCTCTTTGACGCAAAGCCTATTGTCAGATACATATATATAGTTATATCTTATTTGATAAATGCACACAGACTATTTAAATGCGCTACTATTATTAGTCTACGTCTGTGCTGGCTAGGTGTTTCATTTTCATATATTCAAATATAATATTTTGTTCAGTTGTGTGAATCAGTGTACCTACCATATAATAAAGTTACCATTAATAGTAGAAATAGTTTAAATAAAATGTTGCATGGTCGTTCAGTCCACTGTAGTTTCAATTAATTTAATGTAGTATGCATTTTAACGTTAAATACGTCAATGTCAAATGTGCACGATTACAACCAGATCCATAGAAATAACATGGTTCTGACTAAATCAAATCAAATCACATTCATTTATAAGGCGCTTTCAAACAACAGAAGTGGTCACAAAGTGCTGTACAGTAAAATCAATAAATAAAATAGACAGCTCATACTATAAAAACATAAAATGCAATTAACAAACACAGAGCCCAAATAAAGCTGTTGTGAAAGTTATTTGTTATTTGTTTTATTTGTTTTTGTTATTTGTTTTTCAGTATGATTTAGTAATTGAGTATGATTTAGATTGATTAGGGCACCATACAAATAAAATACAATAATATAATATACAATGTACGGTTGAGCTCATGGCAAACCATGACATGTATCCTAATATACATTTTATTTATAACATCATTTTGTGATGTCTTTAAAATGCAAAAAAAAAAGTTGCTAGTCCTATTGATGCCATTTTTGTTCACCAGTATGGTCTAAATTTGGTGAATAGAACACGCGTTGCCATAAGACGGGATAAAGACAAAGAGACAATGCTAGAGCAATGAGTTGAATATGCTTTTAAATTATGCAATTTTTCATTTAGCTTCCCGATGAGATAATAGATCTGCCAGGAACTGCATGTAGAATATAATTTACACAATTACATTTGACTTATTTTAGGCTTAAGGTAAGGTTAAGGTTAAAGTTCGCTTAATTGGCAAGCTATATCTAATTTACACTAATTAAATCACGTGATTCTATTGCGTCCAATCAAAAATGATTAAATTCCAGAAACCGTGTTTTCCCAAACGTTCGTTTAATTCTAGCGAAATGAATCGTTACACTGCTAAACTCGTATTTATTTCGTTATCTGTGGTTTTCGCAGGTCAATTCTGTATGTCTCTTTCATTTCACGAGAAAAGCCCAGCACTAGAACAGATTGCGCAGGAGGCCCTGCCAAACGTCACATGTTTTAGCCGAAGACTTCGTGCCGTGTTTGGCCCTCAACTACAGAGTAACCTACATATCGTTGGTAAGAACGTTATGGATGTTTTCTAGGTCAGCTACAGTTATTTTCATAGTCTGGATTAGAATTAAATCATGAATTTTGCACAAGAAAAAGTCATTCACTTCACTAGATAGTTCGGGGACCAAGGTGCCCGTGGCTCAAGATGGGCGTCATTGTGGGGTGAAAAAAGGCAGAGAAAAGAACTCCCGTCTCTCTTTCTTCAGCAGATATGACAGCTGTTATACTCGCATTGAGGTAAAACCCACATTTTATGATTGAGATTGAGTAGGCTAAGTGATGGGGCTGTGGTGGCATGTTAATTCTGAGTCCATGTTGACCTTGCCCAGGGTGGCTCAGTGGTCATACTTTTGGTAGTCCAGCTGGTTGGAGAAGATCGGTGGTTCAGAGTAAACATCAGCTGTCCCTTGATAAAGAGTGCACATAGGAAACCCCACCTCAGCCCAACATGTGAGTGTAGAGCGTAAACTACAGTTTGATTAACATCTAAAGCCAATACCTGACTTGTCAGACCACTAAATAGCTACTTTTTCTTTAAAGTAAAAGCTTGGACTTTGCGTTTGGTCTTCTTCAAAAACATGACAACACAGATAACATCAGCTGTCATTTGAATAGTTTCTTCAGTGTTGCCCGGGAAATGTAACACTCCAAAAGAGCTTCGTATGCGTTGTGGCCCACAAAGGGTCACCACGGAGTCCTGCCATACTGCTGGATGTTGCTATGATGCACGTGATTCAGCCTGCTACTACAGAGACCGTGGTGAGAGCAAGATCTTGTATTTGTTCAACATTGCGATTTAGTTCTAATTGTATTATTCAACAGGTGGTACAGTACCATAATAAAGTATAATTTTGTGTCTCATCTGCCGTTTCTAGCCTGCTCTATGGACGGATACTTTGTTTTCTCTGTGAAGGCAGCTGACACAGACCCTCCCCTCGATCCCAGCAGCCTCATAGTGAAGGATCGGCCACACTGCATTCCTCTGATAACTACTGCTCACGCTGCAGTATTTAAACTTGGCATCGTAGACTGTGGCACAAAGATTAAGGTGATCCAATTGTACAAGGCTTTGAATACACTACTAAAATGTCCGCTCCTTTCATAAAACCACAACATCTGAAATGGTACGTATTCTTGCTTGTATCACCAAGTGATGTTTAGAAGTAATCAATAATATGCTGTGTGCTACTGTTTGTCTTTGTTATAGACAGACAGGGATGCAATGACCTATGCAGTGGAAGTGGAGGGGCTGTCAGCAAATCGTTCTGCCTTCAGGTAGTGATGTGCCACTGCCAGCTGTGTTCAGCTTCCTAGCAATATTGTGTAAACATGAGATGAGCTATGTTGCTCTTGGCAAGGAGATGTGTTGCCAGTCTGTACGGTCTCACTTTCCACTAGATTAAACTCATCCACGCTTACTTGGTATGTTCACATCCCATGGGCCCTAGCCTGTGTCGCCAGAGCATCCTGTGGCGTGTCTGAGAGTGAGGATTAACTTCACTACACCGCTATCTTCTGGGCACCGTTAGGCTAACAAACACTTTTTTTAACACAATAACCTTGACGTTGACACGCTGTGTAAATAATTTTCTAATAGCCAGCTGCATAATTCAGAATCCTTTTATTCATTATACTAACGGAGTGCCTCCGCATCTACTGTTAGCCTCCAGGTCCAGTGTGACTATGAAGAATCAGTTCTCAAACGTTCTGCAGCCCTGCACTCAATATATGCCATCACCAACCCGCCGCCTGTTACTGCCCTGGGTACCGTCAGAGTCCAGATGAGGATAGCCACAGGTGCAACACTGGCATGGTAATGGTATTAAAATGTATTTGACAAAACATGGCTAACCTTTTCTGACTGTCGTCTGTCAAGATGCATCATTTGCATCCTTTTTCCCCGAGAACGAGCTTCCCCTGCCCTTTCCTTTGCGCAAAACTGTCTACGTTGAGGTGTCCATTGAACAGCCCTGGGCTGACCCAACCCTCTCCCTGCGCGTACGGGACTGCTTTGCCTACCCAGCGTCAAGGCACTCCGTGTGGACACTTCTCTATGATGGGTGAGGGCTTCAGTCCACAGTTTTATGAATATAAGTACCAAGCAGGGTATGTGCACGATCACAAGCTATTTGTTCTTTAAACAATAATGTAAAAATAACATTTGTTATGCTCTACCAGGCCAAAGTTTATTGTTTTTGCTATGAAAATCAACCCAAGCAGTTTATCATTTTTTGACCAACAGTTTACTTACTTCTGAGGCTGCTTCAGATTTCTACAAAATCCAGTATAATAAGTATATTTTGTGTGTGGGTGTTTTTTTTTTTTGTTTTTTTTTGCCTTTCACAGATGCCCAAATCCTATGGATAACATGCAAAGCTCTCTCCTTGTGGACCACCATGGGAAAACAACGTCCCATTCCCCGGTTAGGAGGTTCAATGTCAAAATGTTTGCGTTTCTGGACCGACATACTGGCCATCCAAGTACTGAGCAGGTATGGTGGTTTATAGCCTAAATAGAACATGTATTTGCAGGGTTGCCAACAACACAATATTGCCTGTAATGGGCAGCAGGGTTGCTCTCAACCTGTTAACCTGGTGACCTTCTCAGATATTCTTCTACTGTTGGGTGGAAATCTGTGCAGAAGATATTGAGTGCATACAGCCTTGTTCCATTACGTGTGAGTTTGTGCTTATTCATTCAAGCGTTAACTGCTCGTTTATTAAGTATACATCACGACATGAAATGTGATCTGGCTATATAATCCTTTCACAGCATCAGAGGGTGAGCGGCAGAGGAGGCAAGCTTTGTCTGATCCCAACCAGCACCAGCTGGTACATGTAGGACCTCTGGTCTTGGGTCAGAACGGCACAGAACCTGAAGAAAGTCCATGTGTAGAACGAAACACAAGTAAGCCTTTAAGCCAGAGGTATTTTCTTTGTCTTTTTCGGGCCAATGGCTGATGGGAACACGAAACAAGAAGCCTCTATCACATATGGTATCAAATATTTAGTTGCCAGGTCAACAATGTTTAGTGCCGCCTGATTTGCCATATATATAAAAGTAGGCATCTAACTAAGCCATTAAAACAATTTACACATTTATATATGTATAGCACAGGTTTGATTTATATTTGATATTTTACATTTAAATTTTTGAAAGAAAATAAGTTTGGGATCAAATACATTTGGAGGACCCCCTAGGGGATTCCAGAGCCCCTGTTGAAGACATCTGCTTTAGTCCATGTGTTAAACAGAGTTTAGGTAGGCCTCCTCCCATTTGTAGGTTATGTACACAGTAATAGCCAAATGTCTTATTTATTTTAGTGTTTCAGGCAACATTATGCACACTCACTGCCATTAGCACGGCCCTACTACTGATCCTGCTGATAACTGCCTGGACGTACGTGAGAAGATATCAACCACCAGCGCAGCAAGCATGTGATAATGTATCCCCAGACACAGAATGTCATTAAAACACTTCATTTGAATATATTCAGTTGCTATTTCACACTGTATGTACATTAAAATGTATGTAAACATTGTATCATATTTTCTATCGATGGACATTTTCACACCCAAACCCTTTTACTATAAGTGGGGGGGGGAATTAAAGGGGAAAGATTGTAAAACAACATAATGTTCAGTCGTTACAGTAATGATGCAATGTTCAGTCAGGCAACTTGAACTGGATAATGGATTAGTGGATGTGGTGAGGAAGGTCAGACATTTTTTTTTATCCCTGGTGGAGGACAAGGGCTTCAAAGCCTTTGTTGGCAAGCTAAGCTACAGCTTGCCCAATAAGAAAGCACTAAAGCAACTGGATGGAAGGACCGTATAAATTGGCAGTGTAGGAGAAAGTGATGACAGACAAAATAAGCAGGGGGTTGTGAGCCTTGCCTCCATATATGTGGACCAACAAAGATGCATATATGGGCGTGACATGCCACTTGTCAAGGATGGCAGACTCCACTGCAGACTGCTGCCGGTCAGCAGTCACACGCAGCAGAGAAGATAAAATACACCAAACAATGGATCGCAGGAGGAAAATGTAATGGCCAGCCAGGCAGTGTCCAAAGACAAGTGCACTATCAGGCAGGGACCCCAGATTTAAAACTGGCCTGAAACCAGGCAAACTACCAGGAGGCTGTTATGGTATGTGACCCCACCTGACAGCTAACTGGCCACAGGTAAAGATTTTGTCTATTGGGAGAGATAAACAAAATCCCCCCCCCCCGCCCCGCATTTGTACAAGAAAGCACAGTTGCACCTTGGGAGCCTGCAACGTCGGTGCCATGCAAGATTAGTTTTATTCTGAAGCTGGCCAAGCAGCATGCCTGAATGAGTAAGTGCATTGTTTTATGTAGCTGCTAAATTAACCATGTCTATTCATATTAGTTAGTGAAGAACAGACTCGAACCAAAGTATTTGCTGAGGATGGAAAAATACATCTTTAGAAAATGTGGTCTTCATCCTTTCGTATCATAACTAATTTAGTTACCCTTAATATGTTAACCCACAGGCAGAGTCACTTTTAAAGCATGACCCACAGGCTAATGTAACCTCTAAAGCAGGACTAGCTACCAGCAGTTCATACTGTAGGATACTGACTGGTCCAAACAACTTAAGTATCTGCCACAAGGAACCACAAGTGCATACCTGGAAACCTGCATAGATTATTTCATTCTCGTTAATCCAGCTGCCAAACCCATTTTATTTCTCAATACCAATATTGAAGCACACTTCAAAATCGAAGTGAACAAGATTCATTACGGTCAAAATGTTATCCTACAATGCAACAAAAGCCTCAAATGAAGATGTGAACGAAACACTGGCTCTCAGTAAGGTCTGAATTTCCTCTGCGCTCTCATCACAGCTATTCTTTGTTTATCCTCCTCAAACTTTGTCCGTAGTTGAGCAATATCTGAAAATAGAAGTGGGAGACAAGTTAATGAGCACGACGCCAACACGGAGGGAACAGCAGCCGCTACCATTTTAATGCAAGGCAAACAACATACGTTCTTTCTGCGTGTTTTTGTGTTGCCATGTGTAGAAGTTGATGAGCTCCTTCCTCTTCTTTTTCCTGATCTCCTTCTGTAGAGCCTTATGATTGGCCACCTCAGTGTGGGGGCGGGACTTGGTGCGCTTGTTTCCTCTTGTGACCTTCACCCATCCCTCTTCGTCCTCCTGTTGCTCCTCAGCATCTCTCCTCTGTTGCTCTGCCTCCTGTAATGGAAGACACGAGTGAATCACAGGACACCACCAAGATGGTGGAGGGAGAAGTGTGAAATACCGACCTCTTCTTTCTTATTGTCGTACTCCTGCATGAAAGTGTCAACAGTTTGTTGTAACTTCTCTGGCTGGATAAATGACTTTGTGTACTGCTGAATCCATTCTGGAAAAATATAAAACAGGAAGGATCAGCCAGACACACTTCTAGTCGTTAAATTTGAAGGTTGACTGATGTGAGCAGTTCATAGTTCAGTTGATATTCTAAAACCTTCAAATAGTAAATGTATATAGAGTTAATCAGTGTTAGTTGCAGATTGGGGACTGCCTGTCTCCCCCCGAACCATTTGCTTACTTGCTACACCTGTTTTTACATGGTGGTGTTCTGTGGAGACCACCAAAGGCTCATTGAAGGGGTGGGATTTAACTGCTGTAATACTGGAAGGTTTTTCAAAAATTATGTAGCCCACTTTGAAGCCCTGTAAGAAAGTAGCAAAAATGGTACCTGTGATAAAATCAATGGCAAACTACTGAAATCATGAAATCTAAACAAAAATATGTGCAGAGAAAATAAACGTGTTAACCTGTTTATTTGTTGGTTTGAAGATCTTTGCCAACTTTGGTTCAGAATCCTTAAATGAACCTGGCTGATCTGTCAACTCTACTGACTGAACAGTCCCAAACTGTGAGAATAACCTCTGTACAACACCCTAACGTTAGGAAAAAGTAATATGCATTAGCCAGTTCAATGGTTTAATTAGTTGACTACTAGAACAATAAGGTGGCTATAACTAATTAATAGTTAAGATAACAGTAGCGTACATACCTGTGAGCAATATGGAGGAATATTAAGGACAAACAATGTTCTATCCAAAGGCCTTTGTGCAAGGTTTGTAGTTCGCACCTTATGCTCTTTAACACACAGTTTGTGCTGCGCAGTACTATCCGAACTGAATTGTATTGGCAGCACTATAAAAACAATACCACAATATCAAGACATGACTTTCATGGTATGAAGTTTCCTACACAAAAAGAAACTGAGACTTAAGATAAACAACTTGTTAAAAAAATAATGCATCGTCTTTCAACAACACGTTGATATACCACGTGATTTAAACAATATCAACGCCGAGGAAAATGAGGACATTCTATAAAACATCAACGCCGAGGAAAATGAGGACATTCTATAAAACCAGATCAATTTAGATTAGGGACGTGTGTGTGATATTCACATGCTACAATACCTGTAAATCCTCCTGGGATAATACATGCCTGGCTACGTGCATGTTTCTTCCTGGACAGCGCCATTTCTTTTCTTCAGCGACGAGCGACCTTTGACACAGGAAGTGGAATTGTTGGCAGTAGATCTTCTAGTTTTCAGATCGACGATTGTACATTTGAATTCGTGGGGATTTAGGATACAAATCAAGCCTTATAGGCCGGTTTTATGGGGGTAGATTTCTATCAATATTATTCAAGCGCAAAATTATAATCCACACGTATTTTTACCATCCACAAGC
>JAODLL010003640.1:0-11610 GCA_026546735.1 Forbesichthys agassizii
GATGGTTTACAAGTACTAATAAAACCAGGAGTGTAGAAAAATATTATTTATTTAAAATACAGGTCATAGCCTCCATGCAATGTCAAATAGCAGGACGTCATCCTCTCAGCATGGTCACCCTGGCCGCACCACCTTCAGAATCACTCTCCCTCCAAAGACAAACAGGGAGACTTATATAGAGACCAACATCCCTTAAGGGCGTCGACACATAATTGTACATATACACAGATATTTGCATCCTTACTTCCTAACATCTCAGACACAAACTTAAGGTAGAATGTTTATCTATGTTATTCATATTATCCACTAATGAATACCTATTTAATTAATAGAACATTGTTAAAAGAATGAGCTCCCCTGGCAAACTGTAAGGAAATGGTATAGCCCAATTACTCCCTTGATAAGCCCAACCCATTCCTGGATACACATTTTTGCCAAACCCAGGAAGAACTATTCACAGGTAACACTGAACAGAAATGAAATAAGAGTGAATTATAACAAACATGTTTACTCCAGCATTGTATTTGTATATATATATTATCTGCATGTATACTGGCCTTAATATGAAACAGGTAGTAGGGCCGTCACACACTCTCCCCTTTCTGGAATCACGATGGGACAGCGTGACAGACAGTCTGCCGTGACATTGTCCCGGCCAGGAATGTAATTGACGACAAACTTGAATGGCTGCATGGAAAGGTACCACCGTGTGATCCTTGAGTTTGTGTCCTTCATTCTTTCCATCCAGATTAAGGCCCTGTGGTCGGTCTCCAAGGTGAATTCCTGTCCGAGGAGGTAGTATTTGAAGGAGTCTACAGCCCACTTAACTGCAAGGCACTCTCTTTCTCCACAGTGGAATAGCGTCCCTCTCAAGGGAATAGTTTGCGACTGATAAAGGCGACAGGATGGCGATTATCTGGCGGCTCCTGGAGGAGGACAGCTCCTAGACCTCGCTCAGAAGCATCTGTCTGCAAGACAAACTGTTCCTCAAAATTGGGATTGTAGGGTTCTTACCCAGAGCCTGTTGCAGGTCTTTAAAAGTATCCTTTGCTACATCGGCCCACAGAAGCTGGTTGGGACAACTTTTCCGAGTCATGTCGGAGAGGACAACCGTTCGGCTGGAATATCTAGGAATGAACCGCCGATACCAGCCTGACATCCCAAGGAATGATAAAAGCTGGGTCTTAGTCTGAGGAAGAGGACAACACTCAATGGCATGTACCGTTTTGACTTGAGGTCTGATTACGCAGTTTCCAATCACATAGCCCAGATAATCAGTCTCCGATTTAGCAAAGGTACATTTGGTAGGATTGACCATCAGACCCGCACCCCTGAGACGATCAAAGACCATTCTCAGATGCTCCAGATGTTCCTCCCAGCTGGTACTGTGGACGACAATATCATCCAAATAGGCACATGCAAAATCAGACAATCCAAAAAGTACCTGGTCCATGAGCCTTTGGAAGGTGGCTGGAGCACCATGTAAGCCAAAGGGCATCACTGTGAACTGGTATAGACCCAATGGGGTCCGGAAAGCAGTCAGCTCCCTGGACTGCTGAGTGAGAGGTACTTGCCAGTACCCCTTAGGTCAATGGTGGTCAAGAATATGGTATTGCCAAGGCTGTCAATTAGATCATCAAACCTTGGAGATGGGTAGTAGTAAAACTTTGAAATAGAATTTATGTATTGAAAGTCAATACAAAATCTGATTGTGCCATCTTTTTTGGGGACAAGAACAATGGGATTACACCATTCACTTCTTGAAATCTCAATGATTCCTAATGACAGCATTAGATCCATCTCTTTCGGCAAGGAAACGAGGAGCCGCTCTGGGATCCTGTAACTTAATCTCCTCTAAATTAATATCATGCTTAACCACACTGGTCTTCCCAGGATTTTCCATAAAAATATTGGGATCAAGAATTGCTCTCACCTGTGCTTGCTGGTGTTCAGAAAGATGGTCTAGGTCAATGGAGGAAGCTGCTGGTACTGGGAGATATTGTTCCTCGATCTCTTCCTCATCCTCTACTCTCCGTATAAGGAGTACCTTGGCTTCACTGGTCCGTGGTATCCACTCCTTCAGGAGGTTTACATGGAGAATCCTCTTGGTGCGGCCAGTCCCTGGAGTTGCAATTTCATAGGTGGTATGACCAAGTTTCCGGGTAACCTCAAAGGGTCCTTGCCATTTAGCAAGAAGTTTGCTCTACTGTGAGAGAAGCATAACCAGCACCTTCTGTCCAGGTTCCCTCAAACTTCTCCCTCGTGGACAACATATGAGACCACATTCTGTGGTTCCGTCCCTTTGTTTCCTTTCTCCCAGAGGTCTTTAAGAAGGCTTAATGGCCCCCGTACCTCATGGCCATACAATAACTGAAAAGGGGAGAAACCAGTGGAGGCCTGGGGAACCTCCCGATAAGCGAAAAGTAAGTAGGGAAGCCATTGATCCTAATCAGAACCTGTATTGTTTATAAACTTACGAAGCATTTGTTTAAGTGTCAGGTTAAATCTCTCGGCCAGTCCATCAGTCTGTGGATGGTAGGGAGTTGTCCATAGGCCCTTTATTCCCAGCAGTTTATAAACATCCTTCAGTAGTGTCGACATGAAGTTTGTGCCTTGGTCTGTAAGGATTTCACAAGGAAACCCTACCCTTGCAAAATACTGAACAAGGCAAAATGCCACAGTCTTGGCTTTAACGGTTTTTAATGGGAATACTTCTGGGTACCTGGTAGCATAATCAGTAAATACCAGCATAAAGCGATTACCTAATTTGCTTTTCTCAACTGCGCCCACAATATCCATTCCGAGGCGTTCAAATGGAGTACCAATGACAGGTATAGGCTGGAGGGGAGCTTTGGCCGGACATTTAGCTGAGGTCTGTTGACATTGTGGACAACTCCTACAAAATACAGTTACATCTTTACGCAGACCAGGCCAGTGGAAGTGCCGTCTAATTTGAGCTGTGGTTTTGTGCTTGCCCAAGTGGCCAGCCCAGGGAATAAAGTGGCCCAAATTGAGCACAATATCTCTGACGGGTTTAGGAACCACAAGCTGCTTTCTTGACCCTTGCTGGCGATAAAGTACACCCTGCTGTAAAAAGTAACTCTCCTCAACTCTACCTTTTGTCTCAGATTCATTCCCCTCACTCCCTTCAGCCCTTTGTCTATAATAAAGTAGACTTGGATCCTCCCTCTGCATTTTTATCACGTCAACTGGGAGCTTAAAGCCTAAGGGAAATTCAGAGGTTGACTCAACTAATGGGTCAACCCTGCTGCCCTGAAACTTCTCCTGTCTCCTCTGTCTCCGTGACTTTGGGGCCCTCCCTATGGGGACCTCTATGTCTACATTATAGAAGGGTAAAGTACTGAGGGTGTGTATATGCTTATCTGTCTGCCTGGCCTGTGCCCGGGTAATAGCCATGTTACACGCCTTGCTAAAAGGTAACAGGTCAAGGAGGATAGGTAAATCATGACCCAAAACTACAGGAAATGGTAAGTAGTCAGCAACACCTACGTGAAGGAGATATGTCTGTCCCTGTACCTTCACATACACATCAGCTGTGGGGTACGGCTTTTCATCTCCATGCACACAACAGATGGGTACTGTGTCTTTAGTGCACACAATGTGTGCGGGAAGGTTTTTCCTATGCACAAGTGCCTGGTTGCTGCCCGTATCAATTAAAGCCCTAAGTTCCTGACCATTAATCTCGACAGCAGTCTCTTCCATCTGTGAGTTATAGTGGTAGTCCGGTTTAAGTCTCTGCCTGGGCACATAACACATCGGAGTGAGCTTAACTGTGTTCATTGGGCATACTGTCTTGGTGTGGCCTTCTTGTCCACATAAGTAGCATATTGGTAGTTTCCTAAGGGGTTTCATGGTTGAAGTAGCCAGGGGTGGTGTCAGCCACTGCCACCATATGTTAGGGACCAGGTCAGTAAGGCACCAGAGACACAATTAGAGTGCAAAAATATGGGTTTATTACCCAGATGGTTTTACAGGTAATAATAAAACCAGGAGTGTAGAAAAATATTATATATTCAAAATACAGGTCATAGCCTCCGTGCGACGTCAAACAGCAGGACATCATCCTCTCAGCATGGTCACCCTGGCCGCACCACCTTCAGAATCACTCTCTCTCCAAAGACAAACAGAGGTCTGAGCAGACCAACATCCCATAAGAGTGTCGACACATAATTGTACATATACACAGATATTTGTATCCTTACTTCCTACACTGCAAAAATGAACATCTAACTTGGTGAGATAATATTGTTTTTATATTTTTCATTTTATTTCATTTCATATTTAATATTTTTCATTTATATTTCTAATATAAATAGCTTATCTAGTTACTTAAACTACGTAAATCTGCAATTAATTTAAGAATTATTAAGTGAATTTCACTTACTGCACTAGCAGTAAAAATTGCTTGTTTTAAGCATAATAAAAAGCTAACAACTAATATATTTGCACTTATATTTGATATGGCATTTTTTGCAGTGTAACATCACAGACAGAAACCTAAGGTAGAATGTTTATCTGTTATTCATATTATCCACTAATGAATACCTATTTAATTAATAGAACAATGTTAAAAGAATGAGCTCCCCTGGCAAACTGTAAGGAAATGGTATAGCCCAATTACTCGCTTGATGTACATAAGCCCAACCCATTCCTGGATACACCCTTTTGCCAAACCCAGGAAGTACTACTCACAGGTAACACTGAACAGAAATGAAATAAAAGTGAATTATAACAAACATGTTTACTCCAGCAATGTATTTGTATATATATTATCTGCATGTATACTGGCCTTAATATGAAACAGGTAGTACGGCCTTCACACACACTCCCCTTTCTGGAATCACAATGGGACAGCGTGACAGACAGTTTGCCGTGACATTGTCCCGGCCAGGAATGTAATTGACGACAAACTTGAATGGCTGCATGGAAAGGTACCACCGTGTGTAGTAAGGCCTTCACAGTGGCTTTAAATCTTGCATCAAATAGTGAACTGCATACTGTATGCAGACGTACATATACAAATCACCAGCAGTACATATAGTGCTAGTAAAAAGTACTGAACTACAAGAAGCAAGACAGTTGCAAGCCTTTAATTAGAGTTATGTAAAGCTTTTGATGTGGTGACAACAGCTTCGCTGAGGGGGCCCAATTCAATTTTTTTGTCATGGGGCCCAAAATTCCTGGCGGCGCCCCTGCTCACAATGGGCATGACAAATTCTGGCTGAAACTTGACTAGCCCATATAAACACTGCAGCCTATGAATATGAATAAACGCACTATTAAATCAAATGTAAAGTAAAACCATATTCAGTAGACTACAGTGCTGTACAGGTAGGCCATTGTAATAGTACCGTACTGTAGCATATACCGTATTAGCTACGTTATGCTGTATGCTCGTAGCTGTTTTACAATATTGCCAGACTGTTATAAAGTAAGTAAATACATAAATAGCCTAATAAATTAACATAAATAACATAACGGTAATTAAAGTACATGATGTGTTCATATTTACCGGAAAATCGAAGGCTGTAAATATAATGTTGGTATAGTTATATGGGTCCGCCCAGCTGGAGGTGGCGAGTGGCATTATCTAACCAAGCAGCGATTTTTTTTTAACAAAAGCAGGTCAATAGGATTGTAACTCCTTTTAATTTTTGTCCATGTCGAGGTGTCGAGCAAGCACAAATTCATTTCGAGAGAGCAGAGGTTTAGATCTGAGCAGTTGTATGTGCAGCTTTATTTCAGTTCTTGTAACATTGCATGCATTGTGCCCATGGTTTTCCCGTAACCTCTCAACTCAGAAAGTGTGCTAGACACAGATTTTTGCACACTCGACATACAGTACCACGTCTGCGCCTTGACTTTGTGCAGGTTGCTCGATACAACTATCTACGTGCTCGACTGAACATTCTGTGCGCGCGACTTTGTTCGTGTGTGCTCAACACAACATTCTACGAGCACGATTTGTGAGACTATATTGACACCATATTACAGTGCGACCATTTCACTCGCAAATGCGACAAAAAATCTTGGTGTGCAAACATGAAAAAATATTTTGGCCCACTTTGTGCGAGTGACTTCTAGCCACTATGTTCGCAGCTCAAATATGCTCAGTTGCACATTATGAAATCCTCGTGCACAAGGACAATCATGCGGCGCGCACTGGATACCTGTTCCAAACGTGGTTCTACTTCCAACAGGGTGAGTGCGTAATTGTGTTTGTTACCAAAACTACATCCATGCGCTTTGAAAAGTGTGTTTAGCTGTTCAAATCGGGTCTCGGAGCTGAACACAAACACGCCGCCAGCCAGCTTTAAACTTGTACTGCGCGTTTGTGCAATTACGGTAAGACCTGTGTTTACCGTACTCTCACGTGAAGCTACATTGTACGCCGTAACAATATTACGATCTATAGAGTACAGTAATATTATACATCGTTTCATATGGCTATTCATTTAATTAGGAAGTTATACAGATGTCTGACCTCTAAAGTAACATTCCTGACGCACGCCGTCACGATGGGAGATAATGCGGGATGACGGCGGTGTGCGATGCAGGTGCAATTTCGACAAATATCCGCCAGGTGGCGTCTAAACTTGCAATTTGCGCTTGTCCACAATAAAGTACAGCTAGGTGGTTTGTAATGTCTAATCGTTAGATCTTATGGATCTTTGAATTTGTTCCGTATAAATAAGTCTTTTTATGACTGATTTGGTGCTTTGAATGGTGTACCGGAGATCCAAATGATCTGAGCCAGTGTGCCACCGTCACGTAAACAATTCACACTCGTCAATGTGTGGCCTATGAGTAGGGTAAGGCTGTCATCACTTAACGAGTCTGCCTTAGTGGCTCATTGGGTTAAGCATTGCACTTATAATAGTGAGGGTTACGGTTCGAATACTGTCCACTACTAAATTAAATATTTTTGGGTCATGCCGATAATTATGTTATAGAAATTCGGAACAGTTTGCAAATTAAGAAATAAAGATAAACTTTTACTCTAAAGACATTGGGAGAATATGATTCGCTTCAGTCTTACTCAATCCGGTGCGTGTCCAAGGACTGGAAGATAAGATCTTTTGATCATTTAATTATTCTTATTTTATTAGTCTACTGTTTACAGTAACCTATTACATGTAGGCTAGTATTCAAATAATGCTCCATGTTAAAACTAGTGTTGTAGTACTCGAGACCGGTCTTTTTTAAGATATTAGTCTCGTCTTGGACTCGACCGCATTTTTACTAGGTCTTGTTTCGGTCTCGGGATTTTACTTGGAGACCGGTCAAGACCACAACTGCGTGAATATAATTATTGCCGCCCGGTCCATGTCTAATGATAATTCTTGTGATTATAAGTAAATCCTCCCTTAAATTTCTAATGTTTTACTTTACAATCTACCAAGGGCAGGCCGACTGGCTGCAACTGTATCACATCACGCTGTCTGTATTTGTCAGACTGGGCCAAACTAATACTAATGTGTTGAGGGGAGATACGAGCGGCCCCTCCCATCTTAGACTAATCCTTGAAAATCTGCTATCTGATTGGCCGAAGAGCATTTTAGCAATATGGAATAGAATGCTAGGTCGTGTACGAAATATTTTAGTTTCTTATTCAAGTAAATTGAGTGCAGGGCAGACAAAAACTTTTATTTTTAAGACAGTGGGAGTCAGTTTCCCTGTCATATTGCAGACTGACCTTCTAAATCTAAAAACTCTGAGCACAGCGTTGCAGGGATGATGAAATATTGATACCCACGGACATTTCTCCTTTTAAATAAACTCTGGCCTGCTGACGCGTTTGTGTTACTTCATTAAGCTATTTATCAGTCTAGCCTTTTCCCCATTGAGTGTGCAGATTCTTCTTGGCTTCACACCCTGCCCCTATGCAGTGCTTATCGCAATAGACATGTTAATTCAACTGGTTTTCACCAACCATCATGCAAATTGACATTAGGAGAAAGCGGAAAAGCTGGCTGTAGAACATTAGAATACACCAGAATTGACAGTCCTTGTTTGCGGGGTGGATTCGTCGTTACTACCCTACTCTCATCCTTGTCCGTTCTTTAGCACTACGCTACTCTCATTGGAACAGAGTTGAACTACAATGGAAATGAGTGTTATATTTAACGTTTACAGCAAGATTTGGACACCGCATGGATATCGACCCACCTGTAGTGAACCTGCATGATATCCATCAGCAGCAAATTGTTTTTACATTAGGCTTAGGCCTACTGTAGACTGTTTTATATTACTATAGGGCTGTATTGCCGCAACCAGTGGCCATTATTTTGGCATTTCTGATTACAAAACAACGGAATAGGTTGGCGTTTTTTATTGAACATATTTACAAGCACACACCCATTCCATGTGCTCTCGCAGCTCTGTGTATACCCAGGTCTTTAATACATTTCCGAGTGTGGTCAGTCACAATAGGGACTTTAGATAGCAAACAATCTGAAAACATCCAAAACCCTATTCATACAACACTATACATTGTTCCATAGCCTATAAGAATAGCCCACATCTAGGGCTGTCACAGTGAATGAATTTCTCATCAACTGAAATTAAGTATATTGTGATATAAATGTTGGCCATATCGTCCAGCCCTAACGTAATGCAACTGATTTAGCAACTGATTCATTTAAATTTTGAATCAAAATAATTCAAACTGAATAGAGGATTGCGTCACTTTGCCTATTGAACTGCCAATTGCAAATGGATTTCTATTTGAATAAAGAGGCCAAAAACTTCCATAGTTTACTTGAATTCACTGGCTTAGTGGCAAACATTCCAAAAAAGCAGGTGCATTTTATTATTAAATACATTTTCTTACATAAATTGCAAGCTGGTCTTTTTACAGAAACAACAAATATTTCACAAATGCTTGACATAATCCAACAGCAGAGCCATGCATTGCATAAAGCTCCATTTTGTTTAGGGTTTGAGTGGATGGGCAGTATGTGACAATATTTAGCAACCAGAAAGAAAAAAAAAAAAGAAAAAAATAAACACAGCGGCACCCCCGCCCCACACCACAGATCGTACCCTCGCACAGCTCACTGCCCAAGCCCACCTTCTCAACCCCAGTTGCACGAGTCTTCGTCAGTCACAGTAAGGATGTCTGTCACTAGGCCGGTGCCGATGGTTCTGTTGCCGTCTCTCAGGGTGAAGCGCTGGCCCTTCTCCAGAACCATGGGCTGCCGCAGGGTTAGTATCAGAGGCGTGTCCTCACCAGGCATCACCATTTCCTGTTGGCAAAAACCATCTTAATGTCAGCACTAATGGCAATTGGGGGCAAAACGCCAACAAGGTTTTAAAATGCCTAGGTAGATGTTAGATCTGCCATACTAGGGCTTTAAGTGGGACTACAATGTACCTTCTCAGCAGGCAGGGTCACTCTGCAGGCCATGTCCCAGGTGAGAGAGAACATCACAGGCATGAAGTTGGAGACAAACGGCTTGTGTCTGCCTCCTTCCTCCTTACTCAGAATATACACCTGAGATGCACAAACAAAAACATGTACACAATAAGACTGCAACAACAGGCATTGTTCCAAAATGTTTGTCTGAAGATATCTTTAGACATGGGACAGAGGGCCGTTTTGTGAGACAGCAAGCTAGCGGTTTTAAAACTCATGCAAAGACAATAATGATACAATTACATCCTACTGTACCTGTGCTTGGATCTTCTGGTGAGGCATAATGGATCCAGGTTTGCTCATCACCATTCCTCTCCTCACGTCTTCACGCTTCAGGCCACGTACAAGGGCACCGAGATTGTCGCCTGCCTCTGCCCGGTCGAGAGACTTATGGAACATCTCAATACCTGAACCCGACAAAGTCAGCAACACAGACCCATTATGGTAAATGTTGTTACATGTTACAATCATGTTACAACTTGGACAAACAAAATAGAGATGAACTTTGGCGCAAAAGACACTGCTTAAAAAGTATGATGAAGCATCTGGTCGTTTTCACTGTCGCACTATGGTCGGCACACCTAAACCACGCCCGTATAGCTATAAACACGACGGTGATTGGAAAACCGCGCCCATATAACTATGAACAAAACGCTGATTCAAAGTTCAGTTGCTACTCTGACACATTCAAAATGATGGCTTTCCAGACTGATTCTCACGGCAAAACTAAAGTGAAGCTTATTCATATAAGTATGTTATAATGGTGGGGCAACGCTTTGACGTTATTGGTTACGTAATTACGTCAATTGGCAAAATGTGCGTTGACTTTTGGTGTTGTGTTAAATAAAGAAAAAGAACATACTGGGAAGATGTCTGCTGCACCTTGCCCTGCAGCTAAAAGACCTCGGCCACGATCGTCAAAGGTTTGGGAGTATTTTAAACATACACCAAACAATCTGGTTATCTGTAATATATGCAAGTCAGAAATGTCTTTTCACTGCAGACACAATTGCTATGAATGAACACCTGCCACGAAAACATCCCAAAGTGTTTCATTAAGATGGCAGAAAGAAAGCAACGTAAATCCTGTTGAATCCTGTCCTCATGAATTAAATATTAGGATTATCAAAATGTTGGACGGGTTTATGTTAAAAACTCATGGTAAATAAAAATAGCCTATTAGCATTATAACAGAAAACGTGAGTTTCTTTTTTCATTAACGAACATGGTGGAATGCAGTAACAAGCTGACAGCGCTCTTTCAGCCCAATTGCAAACCACATGCGAAGCGGGCATGCGAAGCAGATCCACGGAGCTATGCTTTCTCCCTGTCCGCTTCCAATGTAATTTGAAACAGGCTGAAGGAGTGCTGCCTGTAACTGCCACTGCATTGCGGGGCGGACATATATTTTACCATCTCTCGTTTTTATAACAATGCATATAATAATAATAAACTTTATTTGTATAGCACCTTTCATACACAATGTGCAACTTACAGTTACAAACATTTGAACAAAGGATGAAGGGAAGAAATGCAATTAAACAAAAATAAATAAGAAACAATGAAAAACTAGGTAAATGCCATGAAATTTTATATATATATATATATATATATATATATATATGGGATATCTAACCCACCGGGACTCCAACCCAGACGTTTGGTGGGATTCTAACCCACAAGGACTCCAACCCAAATATTCCCAAATTATTTACCCAGGCGTTTGGTGGAACTCTAACCCACAGGGACTCCAACCCAGGCATTTGTTGTGATTTTAACCCACCAGTATTCCAACCCAGGCGTTTGGTAGAACTCTTACCCACCGGGACTCCAACCCAAATATTCTACAGAAATTAAAATTACAATATCCTAAAATACATCGAAGGATAAAGACATAGTCTAAACAATGTGGTTAAGTAAAATTAGGAAAAATTTAAAAGAAATTAAAATTACAACATCAAAAAGTACACATAAGGATAAAAACATAGGCGGTTATAAGGCTAAACAGTGTGGTTAAGTAAAAATTCTCAGTCATAAGCATGTGAGAAGAGAAGTGTTTTTAACCTGGATTTAAAAATTGTTTGAAAAAGCATTGTTAGCATTCTAGCAGCAGCATTCTGAATGAGCTGCAGCTGCTTAACAGTCTTTTTTGAGAGTCCCGTTAAGAGCCC
>JAODLL010003641.1:0-11610 GCA_026546735.1 Forbesichthys agassizii
GGGTTGGGGGTGGGGGCTGGGGGTGGGGGTTGGGGGGACGGGGGAGGGTAAACGCCTGTAGCAAACCACTGGCTGTCCGCTTCGTCTGCCGGAACAAGGCATCCAGGTGGAGCTGTAGGAGGAGATGAAAGGAGAGGACAGGAGAAACACCGGTGGATAGAGAGTCATTGCTTGCTCAGAACTGACTTTAAAATGGTGTCCACGTATACTAACGTCCTGCCTCACGCAGACACCCAAAACTGTGGGTAGCACAAGCCCATTGTACAATATACTGTCATGGGTGTTCTGTTTGTTCATGTGTGTGTGTGTGCGCTATTTGTGTTCACAATCACTCAAATACTGTTGATTCATCACGTCAACAAATCATTGTCGAATGGGTCACGCAGCACAGTATGTGTATGAGCTCGTGTATGTTGATTTTACATTCCTCAGTTCATCTGCACTGACAAACACAAGCCAGTGTGTTATGACCCGCCATGCTGTCTTCCCGTGTGATGCTGTAACGCAGCATGTGGTCTGCCAGCACTGTTGGAATAATGTCCCCCATAAGGCTGCGTGACTCATCAACTCTGACCTGAGATCAGCGTGTAGGATGGTGTTGGCAGTAGCCGAACGTACAGTAACAGTGTCAAGGTGACAGCTGGACCATTGGCGTTCCAGTTAAATTAATGGAGCCAAACCTGCTCATTTGTAGAGAAATTAAGCAGGTTTCTTGTCACTGAGTGTATTCTCTCCCTATCACTCTGTTTTATTGGTGTTTATTGACCATGACAGATAGCCCTCTAAGGCACATTGCGTCTTCTTTAATAAATACATACATACTACACTAAGTTCAATGCAAAGACCCCTGCACATAGTTTACTTGTTCAAGGGCTTTGAATGAGTTCGACTTTTGAACAACCTTGACGTTGAATCTTCAAGGTGGCCGACAAGCTTACCCTCTTGAAAGCATCTTCCGAATGCCTACAACTAACTAACTTATGGATATATTTCTCATCATCTCATCAGTAGCTTATTGATACTTTAAGTTAACTATGTCTGAATCCAGTAGCAGAAAATGTCACCAGTGACAAATGTATGCAAATTTACACCAAAATTATTCTGACTGGTTCTCATTCACGTTTTATTCTATTTATTTAGGTTTACCAATATTCCTACACAGCATTCTACATTATCTGCAGTCTGGAGACACCGTAAGTAGACAACATAATGATTATATGTTGAATAACAACTAATCCACAATTGCACAAATGTAAATGTACATTTTGGCATCACCAGCACCTAAACACAGTTCTAATTATTCAGCCAGCAACATGTACTGTACAGTATAAATGAGATCACATAACGTGTGGTAGCTTGTTTACAAAAAACAGCAGGTTTTTGGGGTTTTAATGCAAAGCATCCCTTTCTAAACTCCTTGGGTCACATGACATGATAGAGCTTCATATATTTATGCTGCCACCATGTGGCAGTCTGTGACACATCACCTTCCCAATCACGTGTGTGTGTCTGAGTGTGTGTGTGTGTGTGTGTGTGCCAGATGTTTTTGATACATTCCTGATGTTTATTTGGTGTCGTGTTCAGTATATTACCAATTATAGCTTGTCCCTGGAGTGTTCTTGTGATCCATTGTGTTTGTTCTTCTCCCTAGGGAAACATGGAATTTAAATCCTCCAGAGGTTCGGAATGCTCAATTACAGTTTGCCGGCTGGGGTCCGCAGGGCCAGCAGCTGGTAAGACCTTCACCTCCCATCATCCTCCTCTCCCATCATCACATGATACATGTGTCATTCCATGCACAGTATGCAAGAGATTATTATTCGTTTTTTAATGAAGACCCAATGGACAGCTTTACAGTTTATGAAAATCTAGATAGGCAAGTGATTTTTATCAAATCTGATTGATAGAACAAATGACAAATTGTGTTTTGAATTGCTAAATTAATTGCTCAGTATGAGGCAGGGTATTTCTGTACATTCTATATTCAACGACAGACTGTGATAATACTATAGAGGTAATAGTGGTATATTACAGTAAATCAATAAGGAATGAACATAGACTGCAGCCTGTAAGCAACCTGTCCATAATGCCTGCAGTGTTGATCCTCAACATTGATCTGTAATATTGTCCTAATATGACATGGCAAGCAGTGCAGCAACATGATACAATTTTGGCAGGGCAGAATAATTAAACGTATGTACTGTAACTAGGTTAATAAGAAATACTTTATTTATAAAAACATTTCTTAACAGGAAAGTGCTTTGCTAAAGACAATGTCACAAAATTATGTGAAAACCAAATAAGAATCCAAAAAACTATAGCAAATAAAATACTGGTAGAAAAACCCCTAATATCAATCAAATTAAAGTGTAACGGCACCCTAAATAGTGTTTTTGAGCTGTAAACTAAATAATATGATGAGACGCATCAATGATTGTGTTAATATTGGCAAAACTCCCGTTTTTATACAAACTGGATTGTATGTATTGTATTGTATGATGCTCAGAGCTGGGGTGCAGCTTTAATCTGAACTGTGCTGTTTAAGATGCATTGGGCTTTCATTCTACATCGTCAACACAAGTCATGCTATTTCTAAATGAGTTTTCACAGCTCCACACAGTCTTAAGACATAAATGAAGGAGTAATTAGCACAGCTGCTAGATTGATCAAATCCCCACTTCCCTCAAATCAGGTGGCTCGTGACCGTCAGTTACTCATGTACAACGCACACACACACCAGCACACATCTTAGCTCATATTCTATGGCATGTTCACACAGGGGATACAGAGACAAAGTGTTTTATGAACATGTAGACAGTCACACTGCTGTTGGGCCCCATATGTAACTGCTGCCTGAGAGGGTGATTTCATTGAGGAGCGTTCTGCTGAGATCATCAATATGTGTGTGTGTGCGTGTCTGTGTCCTGTAGTTGGCGTTAGTATTGATTTTGAGCAAGCATGTGACTCTTGTGCTTGTATCTGTACTTGTACTGCAGTTACATTGTTAGTACTTCTACCACAGCAGATACATGTTAGTACTTCTACTGCAGCAGATACATGTTAGTACTTCTAGCAGCAGATACATGTTAGTACTTCTAGCAGCAGATACATGTTAGTACTTCTAGCAGCAGATACATGTTAGTACTTCTACTGCAGCAGATACATGGTTAATACCGATACACATATATCACTACTACTTATATTGGAGCAGACATGGTTAGTATAGGACATGGTATGATGTCACTTCTAATGTTGGATCTTCCACTACAAGTCATCCTGTCTCTCCTGTTAAAAGTTTACTTGAGTGCTTCATAAATCTACTCTGATGACGAACAATTGCCTTAATACCAAATATATTGATCGCTACCGTTTGTGTAGCAGTTTGCCATTGATTACAGCATGGTGGTAACATCGTAACACTTTAAAATCCCTGAGAAGGTTCAGACCTGATGATCTATTATTCTCTCTAACGAAAGAGCTGGCATTCAGACATCTGGAAAAGCTTGCAGGCTTCACCTGGCAAATATAAAACAAAACGATTCCTAACATACAATTTGTCAGTTTGTACGAATTTTGGGAGGTCTGGTACATGTACAGTACATGTACAGACTTGCTTCGCTAAATGCCTCTTTGCAATTCCATTTTAGGATACTGTACTGTAAATGCAAATATGTGGGTATAGTGAAAGCAATGTTGTTTAACTTTAATAGTTTAATAGTAACTTTAATGTCATAATGACAACAGCATGATGTCAATAAAAGTTTATTCAGATAAACAAACCATGTGCAGTTAAAACACATATACAGATAAACACAGATGGTGAACTTAAATCATAACAATTTATGATGCAACTCTTACATTAAATGTCATGTACATTGGAGACTTGGTGGCTCGGTTAGTCTAGATTTTCTTTTCTTTTTGAAACCCCTGTTAAATATTTTTAACCAAGCAAGCAACAAAACAATTTGACAACGTTGCCAGTGATCATGAGGTATTAACTTGGTCCTCTCAAGACAGTCCTACTCACTTAGTTTAATATGCATTCAGCTAGTAAGGGCTGAATGCATCACTACCAAGCCAGACTATGCATGTAATTGCTGGCTCTGCGAGACCAACCACGTTTATCCTCTCCCCACTGTGTCTTGTAGATTTTCATCTTTGAGAACAACATCTACTATCGCTCCACTGTAGAGAGCCGCTCCATCCGATTGGTTTCCACCGGCAAGGAGGGTGTGATTTTCAATGGCCTCAGTGATTGGCTCTATGAAGGTAAGACAAAGGACTAACCAGTGGACTAATGACTTCTCTTTAATTATATGAACCCAACACTAGGGTGAAGACTATACATTTTATTCACACATTGCTTATGTTGCTATGACCTGTATATTAAACCCTTCCAAGCCAGCACACCAGTATAATGCTGTAGTGTTTTCATCAGTATAGGGATATTCCCATAATGCATTACCAGGTAAAGACATTGGGCTCTGTAAGTCCCAGCCTTGTTTTTCTATTTTGGAGCTGACAGACTTTTGATTTCCTGCAGGTAAATTAAAAATGGAAACTGTCAATTTGCATTTGGTTTATACGCCTGATAAAATTAGTTTGCATTATATCAGTGTTGTCAAGATGTTGTCAGTTTTCTCCGCATCCAGAGCTCACACGTGTGTGCGTGTGGGTGTGCGCGTGTGCGTGCGCGTGTGTGTTCCACCCACAAAAATGTTGTTTGTGTTAGCTTTATTCTTCTGAGTCTGGGGGAAGGAAAGGTGAGACACAGACACAGACTAAAGAGATTAGAGACAGAGATACTGCCACTTTTCCATTTTTTATATCCAAGATAAAATACCACTTTGTACTTCTTTGAAATCAGAGAGCCACTGACAAATTCCCATTTTGAGTACACACGAGGTTGTCTACATCAGGAGTGTTTAGCCAGGGTGCATTCGTCAGCATGCAACTGTCTGATAGAACTTGAAGATTTCTCTGCGAGAAGAGAATACAGAACATTGTCTTTTGGCAGTACATTGCAAAATGGCTCCGCCCACCATTGTATACAAGGCAGAACAGGACATAGGCTGCATTCGAATAGTTTTTGCTTATGAACCTTCCTAACTGAGTGAATGACCAAGAAGTATCTAAGTCATAGCCATGACACGAGCTGTTGGAATTCTAGTCATGCTATGGAAAGACGCTTCAATGCTACCTTTCTTACGTCCTTTAGCATAGCATACACTGGATCATCCTTTACGAAAGGAAAGGCGGTAATGCCGTCCCACAATTTCTTGCGGCGCATCATTCGGCCATTCACAAAAACAAACGATCATCATAATGTCAAATGCATAGGCCTATCTTACACAGCAAAATACATTCATTATATCATAATGAATAATAAATAAATAATAAGAAGAAAATAATATAATCATACTAATTGGTAACCTGACATGCCAGAGGAATTGTTGTCACAAGACCATCTAGGGAGCTGTACATTGAAACTGTTTGTGAATGGCTGTACTTTAAAAAGAATACTTGTCAGTTGATTGGATTGAACCATCTGGTCGTTTTCACTGTCGGCCTCATGGTCGGCACACCTAAACCACGCCCGTATAGCTATAAACACGACGCTGATTGGAAAACCATGTTCGTAATGCTATAAACACGACGCTGATTGGAAAACCATGTTCGTAATGCTATAAACACGACGCAGATTGGAAAACCACGCCCGTATAGCTATAAACACGACGCTAATTGGAAAGTTCACTTGCTACTCGGACACATTCCAAATGATTCCGAGGCTTTCCAGACTGATTCTCAGGGCGAAATTAAACTGAAGCTTGCGAGATCAGGATAATCTCGCGAGGCTAACTAATTGGTATTGGTGTGTAAAAACCATCTAGTCTAGGCTAAAAACATGTTTAGCTGTTTTCTATTCAGCTTGCTGAACGTTACTGGGTAAAATAAACATTGTAGCAAACATCACTCGCACTATCTCAATATTGAAGGCGCTACGCCCTCTTTCCCAGGCAGAGCTATAGCGTTTTGTGTGTAGTTCATGCGGAAATTAAGTATAGAGTGTGCATTTTCACTTGAATGTAGGCATCATTAGCTTCAGTGTGTCAGCAAACAGTAAATATTATATTTATTGTGCAGTAATTGTGATATTGATAGGTCACAATTACAGAATGTTCCACCTTGAACGACTTTGTTTTTTATTCCAACTGCAGATGCTGTCACCATACACGCGTAGATGTTGTCACCATACACGGATGATTTATTTTCCCATAGAGAAGCACTACTTGACAGTATACTGCTACATAGAGTAGGCTGTAACAATTGCTGGTCCTTTTGTTGATGGATGGGAAGAAACTTAACCATATTATTTCAGTATCTAACATATGTTAAACGATCAAATAACATGTATTTTTATATATTTTACACCAGTTGTTACTCTAAAACTATTTCGTTATGTGTTAAACATTTCTTTAATTTAAGGTACAACTCATAGGCTATTTTACTATTGAAACACTGTGGTAAGAAGTTTGAACGCATGGGGTGATGTTGGCTGAGAAGGTGCTTTTATTTATAGTCCTTATCACAACATTCACCATTGCATAATTACGTATACAGTAAATTCAGTGGGATTTTCTTGCCACCGCGGTTCCTACTCCTAAATCCTTATAAATTTTCCTTCACACCTGTCCTTGACCTGATGACGTCTTCACTCGAGGTCAAGGAAAATTGGGAAAGACATATGATTTTTTTTTTTTTTACTATTTGGACACAGCCATATATATATTCCTTGATACTGAGTGTACTTTGAGTATGTATCACTGCTGCCCTCTGCTGGCGATATCCAAAACGGTGGATAACGCACCAGATGTCATCACGGTCGCCTGGTTTTATCTGACTGATCTTATCTAAACTGTGAGCTGAGATGAGAATCTTCCACTTGTCTCTTTATAATAAGAACTGTCTGCACACATTTATTATATCCCATCGGCTACTTAGCTCACAATCACAAGCCCTCATGCATCATTAATGTTTTCTGGGCTGAATAATTTAGTCCTCACAGCGACCCAGAAGAGAGCAGACAACTGGAGATATACTGTCAACAGCAAGCGACAGTCTGCAATAATAGGGTTCTGTTTACAGTAATTCACCACTCCCCTTACTTTCTCATTAGAATATCAAAAACTCTGAAAAAAAAGTCTGTTTATATGAGCACACAAAAAACACTTATCTTACTTTATCTTATTTTAGGTTTAATCTCATTACTGGACACATTTAAGTAGGCTCAAAAATACAAATGTATTCGTACTTCATGCAGGTGCGTTGATTGCTTGCTAGGTTGCATCACTTGCTTCGTCTTTACCGGTGCACTGACGTGACTAAATACAACGCACCCATAATTAACATCATGAGCTACTATTGGGGCGACAGGTGATCCAAAAGTTGTTGGTTCGATCCCGGCTTACTCCTCACAAAGTGTCGAGGTGTCCTTGAGCAAGACACCTAACCCTAACTGCTCCCGGTGGTTGGCTGCGCCTTCGATTGCCCTCGATGTGTGAATGGGTGAATGTGAGGCAATAGTGTACAGCGCTATATTTTGCATATAAATGCAGGCCATTTACCATTTACCATTTATTCACCTGTGGTTGCCCTACCAAGAAACCTCAGCAACTATCTGTCCTCAACCTGTTTCCCCTGCTACACCGATGACACTCAACCACCTACTTCACCCTCACCACCTGCCTAGCAGACGTTCAATCACGGATGCAACAGAACTTTGTCAAACACAAATGCAGTATATGTGAGAATATCTGAAATGCTCATGACTGGCCCCTACACCCTTTCTTTGAATCATTGTTGACCCCCCCCCCACCCCCATGTCTGCCAGGTTGTTTTGCCGCTGCACAAACACTTATCCCTGCCATGATAACCTCCGTGCTGGACTACAGCATCCTTTATGGATGGTTCACCTGAACATAATCCTCAACAGACTTCAATATGCCCAGAACTAAACTAACCGCCCACATGGTCACCTCCAGCCACCGCCAAGACCACATCACCCCTGTCCTTCATAACCTCCACCAGCCGGTCAAATACAGGATTAATTTCAAAATGCTTCTCAGCACCTTCAAAGTTATTAATAAGATGGCCCCTTCATATCTCTCTAACCTCATCCACCATCACACTTGGGCCCACTACCACGTTACAAACCAACAGAGCATTCTCAGTTGCCACGCATCCTCTGGAACCAACCACATGTGACAAACACCCTGCCAACATTCACACAGGCTCTCAAACTATTATTATCGTCATCATCATCATCATCATCATTGTAACCCTGCCTTGGTGGCCAAAATAATAGACAGTTACACTACATACTGCCACTTCAGTTTTAACAGTCAGGTAGGTGATGGAAGCAGAGTATACACAACACTGGTTAATAGTACTTTGCAGATATACTTTAAGGAGTTTTCATAATCGTTGTTCTCACGGGGGGATGTTAGGTCTCTTCGTGCTAGCATCTACTGATGTTGGCACGCTAATGAAAATGCTAGCTGGTGCTCGGTGTGTCTGGAGGCTAGTGGTGTCTGTTCGCACAGATAAACAACATTAATGAAAGCTTAAATTGCTTAAGTCGATGTGAATGCTGCTGATAACAATAACTAACCAGGGCACTCTAGATGGTTATTTGAGGTTGCTTTAGATACATAAGGAAACACTTTGGTTCAGACTTTATTCCAATTGTTGGCTGGGCAAAATGATGCTTGTATGATTGTCTGACAATGACTCACATTTTACGAGAGAGAGAGAGAGAGAGAGAGAGAGAGCACAGTGGCCAACACCGATGGTGATTTGTTAAACTACAAGCTTGTCTTTACCCACTTTTCAGCTCTCCCAACACGCACACACACTCAACAAACAAGCAGGAGATGAGCTCTGTTTTGTTCCACTCAGATTACATGCCACTGTGATTTATGGTGCAGACATGCTGTGAAATCGGTGTGTGTGTGAGAGAGATTTTTGTGTAATTGTGAGAGTGTGCAAATGTGTGTGATGTGATCTATCCTGCCTCATTTTATTATATATCTACTTGTTCTATATTTCTTCATTAATGACATAACATTTTTTAAATAAACACATATTTGGGTCTGATGAAGTATTGATGCTTGATTCAAGTTTAATTAGTTGTTGACTGATTAATATCTTTCAAATTAGAGAACTCCCTCTGCTTGTGTGTGTGCGTGCGCGTGTGTGTGTGTACCTCAATCAGTCTGTGTTTAACCTGTGTTCCAGAGGAGATTTTCCACTCCCACATCGCCCACTGGTGGTCACCAGATGGCGCAAGACTGGCGTACGCCACAATTAACGACACACTGGTCCCCAAGATGGAGCTCCCCATGTTTACTGGCCTGCCCTACCCCACTGGGAAGGAATACCACTACCCTAAGGTAGGCCAGCCTGCTTATATTGACTTGCTACTGCCATAAGCCCCTCCCACAGCGGACTAGTTTCCATGACACAGTGCCTTCTTTCACTCTACCCAACCCTCCAGGCTGGAGAGGAGAACCCTTTAATCACCCTCTTTGTGGTCAACCTCAATGGGCCACTGCACACCATTGAGATGAGGAGACCAGAGGACTCCAGAATAGGGTATGGAAGGGTTTTGGTTTGTTCACATCTCTCAGCACTTATTTATGTTAACTGAAGTTAACATAAATAGTTCTAGACATTATACATGGTTAGTGCTTCTACTGCAGCAGATACATGGTTAGTACTTCTACTGCAGCAGGTACATGGTTAGTACTTCTACTGCAGCAGGTACATGGTTAGTACTTCTACTGCAGCAGGTACAGGCTAGTGCTTCTACTGCAGCAGATACATGTTAGTACTTCTACTGCAGCAGACACATGTTAGTACTTCTACTGCAGCAGATACATGTTAGTATTTCTACTGCAACAGATACATGGTTAATACTTCTACTGCAGCAGATACATGTTAGTACTACAACAGCAGATACATAGTTTGTACTTCTATTGTCCATGACATATTAGTCAATACATTCGTATTCAGTAGCTCCTTTACTCTACAGGGAGTACTATGTTACCATGGTGAAATGGGCTACCACCACCAAACTGGCCATCAGTTGGTTGAACCGGGCCCAGAACATCTCCATGCTGACACTGTGTGAGGCCACCACTGGAGTCTGTACCAAGGTGCCTTCTGCCCATGCATACATCAACTTCCCAACAGGACCCTTTAGATTGAAATACATGTGGTGTAATTGTTCAATATACCAAATATCACGTAACCCTCGCATTTCGCACTTCACTAGCTTACCGTTCTCTGCGTTATGTGATACTCCATGGCTCCATAAATAGCAACATTGTGCCACAAAGTGGCGAACACCGCTCACATCAACACAGCCGTAGCACTACGCTTTGATTGACAATGCGTTTCAATGTGTGTAGCGGTGCCGCGGAGGGATATTGTTTTCTATATGTCTTTTATAACAGAGACTGTATATGATGACGTGTGTGTGTGTCTCTTTTGCTGATTGATATGAACTTTTGTTTTGACAGAAACACGAGGATGAAAGTGAAGGATGGCTTCACAGACAGGTAGGCCGGTTGTCATGGTGATATCCATAACCTTCTAGAACCCTATACCTCAATGCCCTCAGTGAATTAGAACAAGTATATGGACTGGAGCAAACTGGTACTAATCAGACCAGACTAGACTATTTAAATGAAATTGAGATTATAATGGGAGTGGACTGATATATTGAATTAACCAGCTGTGTATGTGTGCGTGTGCGTGTGTGCAGAACGAAGAGCCCCTGTTTTCTAAAGATGGTCTGAAGGTGTTCTTCACCAGAGCCATTCCCCAGGGAGGGCGGGGCAAGTTCTTTCACATCTCAATGTCCATATCGCAGGTAAATAACAACAAGCATCCATAGCCTCCACATTAATGGCTGTATAGGTTCACATCATCAGCATTATCTTTAACGTGAACATATGTCAGGTTATTATTGTCAGCGTTATCTTTAACATGAACATCTGTCAGGTTATCATTGTCAGCGTTACTAGTGGCAGTTTTTTGGGCATTTATCCCAAATGCTGATATTCCGATTTGCTGGTTTATTTAATTAACAAAAGTCATGCTATGTTATTTTTTCTCGATCACTGTTATAATGGTAATAATAATACATTTTATTGGAAAGACGCCTTTCTCAAGACTCAAGGACATATTACAGTACATTAAAATTCAAACAAATACACAGTATATATAGTCAAAATACAGTAAATATACAGTAAAACATAACTAGGTTAAAAGCTTTCTTAAAAAGGTCTTTAATAATTTTTTTAAAGAATTAACTGTCTGCATGTTGAATGTGTGAGGGGAGTATGTTCCAGAGCCTATGAGCTGTGTCTGCATGTTGAATGTGTGAGGGGAGTATGTTCCAGAGCCTAGTTGCTGTGTCTGCATGTTAAAATGTGTGAGGGGAGTATGTTCCAGAGCCTAGAAGCTGTGTCTGCATGTTGAATGTGTGAGGGGAGTATGTTCCAGAGCCTATGAGCTGTGTCTGCATGTTGAATGTGTGAGGGG
>JAODLL010003642.1:0-11610 GCA_026546735.1 Forbesichthys agassizii
CCAGAACGTCCTATGAGGTGTCGGAGAGTGAGGATTAGCACCGCACAGCTACCGGCTGGCCACCGCTACACAAACAACACGTAGACAACATGTTGAATGCACGTTGAATGCACGTTGAATGCACGTTATATGCACGTAGACAACACGTGAAATACACACGTTAATTTCGTGTGTTTTTGGCCTGGATGGCCTTCCATAGCCAGTGGGCGTTGACTCATTAAAATGAACTAGTTAAAATATCCTGGTGTCACTTGACGCGCGTCGACGCCTTCACTGGGCATGGAATAATTGGGTTTGAGGGTTAGACACACTGGTTTGACAACTTTAAAAAATGCTTAGTAAAGTAAGTTGTGCTTTGCAGCTTGTTTTATCTTTGAATATAGACTAAGTTAAATAAAACGTGTTCAGTTAGTCTGCACCGCATAATACGGGCTGGAGTCTCCAATTAGCCTACATCCATGGTTGGACTACATGCACATTAATGCACTGCGAGAGGTCGAACTTCCTAGTTTTTCGTTAGCTTCCTGTATCCTAACTGTCAGGTGTCATTCACACAACAAGCGATAATACAATCACTGCTGCGAGGTCTGTGTTTATATTATTGTTGTTTGCAACTAATATTTAACCAATAATAGAAATTCCCTCCGGATTAGGGATGTTAGGCTACCGGTATATGAGTTTGTTTACAAAGTCCATCCTGTATCAGAATAACTGTTTTTTTGGCTTTGCACAGTAGCCTAGGGTAGTCTACGGTACACTACCGATACCTTAAATTAGGATACTGTAGCCTATTTGTTTGGATTTTCTGAGATTCTGGTCTCAGAATATGGGTAAATATCTATAACGTACAGTACCGTACCTTACAGTAGGATATGCCTAATTCCTGTTCCAGTTGAAAACAATACACAAACTGGAGTTTGGGAATGTTTAAATTAAGCATACAATGCTGAGAATATTAGCTACCGGTATATAGCTTTGTAACACACACCACACTTACTGTAGTTCGACTTCGATTACACAAAAGCTGTTCCACTTCATGTTCCACTTAGGCTACTATTGATGTTCGGCCTTAGACTCGAGCTGAACATTAATGTGATTGATTAAAATGCCAGTGTAGAAGAGACACTAGGCGGTTGGGGTGTGGGGTTTGCCTTGCATCTTGTCATATGGTCATAATAAATAATGGTTATGTCAAAATAATAATGTAATCTGTAAGGGTCTAGTTATGCTGTTTTTCCTTCTGTATTGCTAATCATCATATTTGCTTACTGTATGAAGGTGCATAAGAAAAGTATAAGTGAAGAAAGAGCTATAAATCCACAGGGACGACACTAGCTTGATCTACCATGCAGGATTTCAGGCAGACATACCTGCATCTGTGTAAACAAAGCAGCATAGAGCCCCAGGAATCTGTTCTGGCCCGGATCCAAGAGAACAGAGGAGACAGGGGTGTGTTCCGGCTGGACCTTAGTGAGCAGAGCCTGTCTGTGGACACCTGTTCTGTGCTGGGCAAGGCTCTCCACAAAGACACAGTCTTCACTGAGGTGTCTCTCAGTCACTGCATGCTGACAGAGGAAGGTGTGTGTATGTAGTACTAAGGACTTTAGGACTAGTACATCTAAGGTCTGATATTTCTTTGTCAGATTATTAACACTATCAGTATGTTGGCCCTGTTTTCTCCTTGCTATACTGTATACTCATACAAGTCATAATTGTCAACACTTTTGACTGAATTGCAGGCACAATATGGCATTGCCTGCTAAATACCCCTGCTTAGTGTGAAGTTGAACATTTCTCTGACATGTTTTAACAAGATGTCTGGTTTGCTCTCAGGTGCCAAGGCACTTATGAAGGGACTGTTCTCTAACACAACCGTCAAAGTCCTTGATTTAAAGGTAAGACCAAACAGTCTTTATTGTTGTATTTGTTTGTATTAAAGACAATTATTTACAAAGGCTAGGGGCAACTAAATGTATTAAACTATAATGACTGCTATGCCAGTAGGACAGTAGCACTGTATTTAGTGATCCTTTAGGGGTTATTAGGATTCGAAGTATAAATAAAATCTTTAAAGTATTAAAGTAAAGCATTAAAGTATTTATAATATGTAATTTATATTTATCCAAATCAATTTACAGTGAATACAATGAAGTTGGTGGCTTCAACCTATACAAATCAGGCTAGATCATATGCAGAAGTTGCCAGACACGATGGTTCAGTTCCAAGCCCCTAAAGTAGATCATTTGTTAATGTAAACACTTTCCAGGGTAATAACCTGAGGTCTACGGGGGCTGAGGTGTTGGGGAAGTTGTTGGCCAGAAACAAGACTCTGCGCAGGTACACATCTCAAACGTCATCTGAACGTGGGAAGGCCACATTTTAATGGCTGAATTCAATGAGTGTGTATGTCTGGTTGTGCGTGTTGTTGCTGGTGTTCGGTTATTCAGGCTGGTGTTGGAATGGAATGCTCTGGGAATGTTGGACGAGGCCTTTTCTAGCTTCTGTGAAGGCATAGCAGCTAATAGTGTGCTGACCCACCTGGACCTGCGCAATAACCAAATTAACCACCAGGGGGCCTCAGAGCTAGCTTTGACATTGAAGAGGAACAGCACCTTACAAGTTCTAGGTGACAGAGGCTCTTGGAAATGTTACTTTCTGCTTTAGTTGTGTTGCTATTCTTATAGTTTTAAGAAAAATGATGTATTTCTTATATGAACAAGGTAGGTACAAATGATCATAAATACATGATCATTACCTAATAAGGTTATAATACAAACAGAAGAAAACAATACAGTGTACAGTATACTTTCTAGTTTCTACTATAATACTTCAGTACTATATTTATGTTTCTAAAGGTTATTTATTAATCCCTACTAAAATTATCAAGATAAAATGGTACTCAATCAAATCTAAATAACATGTAGCTCTTCATCGTCTTGTAGATTTGAGGTGGAACAGCATGGGCCTATTAGGCGGCAGGTCACTTCTGGAAACCTTGCAGCTCAACAAGAGTCTGGTCCAGTTAGAGCTGGCAGGAAACAACATTCCTGGTGACACCCTTAAAGCACTGGGTAAGTAAGTGTGTGTGTGTGGAGGGGGGGCTGTGATACTATTGCTGTTGTAAATAATGTTCAACCAAACAAACATTGTTGTTTGACTAATACTGAATACCAGGTTCATATATGACACTTACCGGTATTTGGTGTTAAATAATCTTTTAAAGCCATGTTTACATATATTGTTTTATAGTTCTGCCATCAGTCAGAAAAGATGTGTATCTTGCACAGCACAGTTTTAAAAATATAAAAATATATCTATTTTAGAATTGTTGTTAACTGTATTTTTGTTGGTCTGCAAGGAGAGGAGATCAGGTTTTTGAGCAGTCTTATTAGTGTGTGCTGTGCGCTCTCCCTGAATGCCCTAGAGAGAGAGTGTAAAGGTTATATGTGGGAGAGCAGGGTACATACAGTAGTCTTGCATGACATAAGTCTGCATAAAATGTCAAGGAATTGTGCTTTCTCTTACTTATGGTGCCCTCCCTTCAGAGCGGGCCATTGATCATAACTTTGAAAGACAGTCCACCATTAAGGAGAGCCACAGCAGAACACAGATTCTCAGCAAGGAGATCCAAGTCCTGCAGGAGGAGAAGGGCCGCCAGGTAAGTCGCAGGAATGCAGCACAAATCCAAGCAACGTGAAAGCTATGCTCAGCCCTCATGCTTCAGGGGCCAACAACACTTAAATGTCCATCACACAAACAAAACGACCCCTTTGCTGACTTTTCTGCATTATCAGTACCTCAGCCTGATGGAAACCATCGACAGGCAGCGAGATGAGCTGGGACGGTCCAGCAGGTCAGTTGTTAGGTTTTCATCAGTACCTGTATTTGTCATAAACACCACATCAGCTGCTAACAGCGTTCATAACACAACCCACCTGCAACTGCTTTGTACAGTGTTGATGACAGCATTGAACTGCTATCATCTACATCTGGTACGTAATCTAGAACCTATAATCTATAATTTAAGTAAAGCACTTCACTTACGGTACTTGTGTACCATCTTGTCTCAGAAATGTAGTGGAAAAACACAACCAGTATTAGCAGTACAGTAGTTATTGAGAAGTGATGGAACTACAGAGGCCAATGGTTAAACACGTGCAGTATAGATGTCAGTTCATTAAATCCTTGGGCCACACCGTTGATGCTTTTGCTAACGTTCTAGTACTCTTGCTGTATTTCCACAGGTCCACTTCTATCCACGTTGGACAGCTCCAGGAAGCCCTGAATGAGAGGAAGTCAGCTATCAATTCCTTCACTGCCAAGTACTTCCCCTTATAGAACACGCAGAGCACTATTTCAGTGGTAGTCTGTATTACTTTAGCTGAGCTTTAGCTCACATGCTACTACATGGTCTTACAAGGAATACCAACCATGTATGGTGGCCAATGGAAATGTAACACACCTCACAGATTGGTACGTACTAAATGCGTGTGTGCATGCGTGCAGGTTGCAGATGATGGAGGCGGCCCTGGCCTTGTCAGAGCAGAAGAACCACAGCCTGGCGGAGCTACTGAGCCGTATGAAGACAGAGAAGGATGAGCTCATGGAGCGACAAAGCAGAGAGCGGAAGAAGGAGCACGAGGTCAAACGGGAAAAATACAGTGGCATGTTGATGACCAGGTGGGATGGTTGGTTGTCATGACAATGCAGTCTCTCTATCCACGCAGGACAATGTGGTCCGAGAGGGCAAGCTGCTCAGAGAAACCCAGAACATGACAGACACCAACCTGCAGCTCAGAACTAAAGTAAACAAAAATTAACCAAACACGCTCAAGTCCAATGTGTTATATTTGAACGCGTTTAAGAAATTAGGGTCATAAAGTCCTAGTGAAATTAGAAAACTATTCATTATTATTGAGTTAAAGTTGGGTAGTACTATGCAGGGAACTGCATCTACTCAAAATAACCCATCATTAAAATGTTGTCTTGCTCCATACATACATAAACTGACATAGGCAGTCATTGAGGTGCTGGAAGCTCTTTTACGAATTAATAACTGATCTCAAATATGAAATTGACTATTGCAGTTCAAATTTCCAGGCTCAAATAATTTTAAGACTGTGTGTGTGTGTGTGTGTGTGTGTGTGTGTGTGTGTGTGTGTGTGTAGGCAGAGGAGATGGAGCGCAGATGTAAATCTCAGCAGCATCAGATCTTTGAGCTGAAGCAGGAACTGACCAATAGCACAACAGAGCTCAAACTGCGTCTAGCACAGACTGAAGGTCAAACACACACACACACACACACTAGTCCACCAGTGTGCCTGCCAAGTGCCACTAATGGAGGTCTTATCTCTTCGCTGCTGCCCCTGATCAGACCGCTTCCAGATGGAAAAGAGACGCTCCAAACAAGCGCTGGAAGACCTGGAGAGTTTACGACAGAAGGAGGTAGGTGTAGACCTCCCCTGTGACCTGGCCCCCCGTGGGCGGTGACCACTAACGGGGTGTCACTCCCTGTCTCCAGGTGGACCAGGTGAAGCGCCACCTAGAGGACAGTGAGAGGGCTCTGCAGGAGCGCATCTTGAGGCTGGAGGGCCAGAAGGTTCAGCTGGAGGAGGTGATGCCATCACGTTGTTGCACCACCACACCTAGGCTCCATCAGTGTGCTGCATGCTGTGTGTGTGTGTGTGTTGTAGGAGCTGAGCAAGGCCAAGGCTGCATGCGTGACGGAGAGAGCCCAGGCTGAGGAGGAGCTGTGCAAAGTGCGCACTCAGTTTCGCCTGGAGGAGGTGTGTGTGCCACATGGTCTGCTGCTGTGGAAGTACATATTAGAAGAGATTTGATACATGATAGCCATCCTGTTTTTGTAAGCTTTTTTAATTTAAAGGCACATTCCTCAATTGTGTTGTAGGTATGTTTGTCTGAACTTGGTGGTATGGCGGTAGGGGGAGGAGTAGAGAAGAGTACAAGTGTGTGTGTGTGTGTGTGTGTGTGTGAGCAGCAGCAGCACGTAGTCTCTCTGGAGGAGAAGCTGCGCTCCCTGCGTGTGTCGCGGCAGGAGTCACAGGCCCAGTGCTCCCAGCAGAAGCAGGCCATAGCGGAGCTTCAAGCCAGCACCAACCAGCACAGCGTGCAGACAGACGGCCTGCGGCGACGCATAGACGAGCTGCAGCAGGTTGGGCTCCTGTGCAACTCACCCGTGACATCGTCATAGAAACAATGCTTCCAGCAGTGGTTTTCACATGCCCTTGTAGAGCCCACCAGCCAACCAAGTGCTTAATGACTTCCACCAAGAAGTGTCTTTGTGTGTTTGACGGTGGACGCTGTGTTGCCTCTCCTTCCAGGAGCTGTGCGGGAAGGAGCAGGAGAAGCTGGCGGAGGTGACCCGGGTCCGAGTGGAGCTCCAGGAGCAGATGGGGCATCTACAGGCAGAGAGGACGGCCCAGGGAGGCCTCAAAGAGAAGATCAGTGCTCTGGAGAGAGCAATGAAAGGTTCTTATCCTCCTTATAAAGCAGGGGTCCTCACACACACTGGCTCCGTAAATAAGAACATTAACAAAATGGCAAACACCGCTCACAACAACAAAGCTGCAGTTTCAATGTGTGAGGCAGTGCTGCAGAGGGATATTGTTTTGATTTGAGCTATTGATTTAAGTTAGCAAGCGTTCGAGAATGACTAACCCTGCTTTTAAGAGGAAAACACTAATATAAGAGCAACTTGTATCTACAGGTTGGAGAGAGGGTATTGTAATTGTCTTAAATTAGTGAGTTCCTTTATTTACACATCTGGTCAAACCGTACAAGACTTTTCTCCTCCTAAGTTAACTTCCATTTGTGTTGTGTCTTTCAGCGATGGCCAGCAGCCACCGAGAGGCACTCCTAGACAAAGAGAGTGAAATCTGCTCTCTGCTGGATAAACTTCGTCTGAGGGACGCAGAGATCCAGCGCATGAGAGAGGATGAGGCTCAGAGAGCAAGCTACTTAAAAGGCGCCATCCTCACCTATGTTCAGGGTTCGCCACTAGGGCACCACGTCACGCCAAATAAATAACAGTCAAACCCACCTCCTCATTTCCAGAACTCACTGTTAACAAGTGACTTTGTACAAGCTGCCTTACCTCTACTCATGCTCACAATGAAATACTGGCTTTTGTCGCTGGAGTTAATTTACAAAATCTGTCAATTTAGTTTGAAACCTTTGTTGGTTTCCACTGTTTCTGAATTGGTTGAATGTTTTATTGTTAAATTGGAATCTTGTAAAAACACATGACATTAATTAAATAATTAAACAAGACTAGAAACAAGACAGTAAATCATCATGAACATATTGATCACATTTGGGTTAAGGGCTTTAATTCTGTTACACTAGAAAAGCTTATGAAGACTTGATGTTAACGGTTTAAACCTCCAGATCTATGATGTAAACAGTTTCAATTATAACTGCTGCAGAGTGCTCTAGTCTTTCTGATGTTGTCAATATATTTCATACATAACTATATTTCAAAAGGCTTATTTTATATTAAGTTTTTGATGAAACTGTATTTTACCTTATGTTCTGTTTAAGTTTTTCAGTCTTGTTTTGATTTTTCCCCCATCAGATTATTTATTTAAAACACATTTTCAATAGCACAATTCAGACTATCAGAAATCAGTTAAACACTGAACTGACCTGATAAGATGGAGTGTTTTTGCTGTAACTGCATCTGTTCTCCAGAAAATGGCTTGTGAGTCCCTGAAATGTAAATCAAAATGGCAGCATTCTTTACGTGCTCTGGTTTTTACATTTAAGGCTTTATGTACCATAAATCCCATGAATTAGATGCAGTCAATGTGTTTTTGAAAATCTTTTTAAGGTTGGCAGTTTTATATATTCAGTTTGTCTCTAAAAATGATTGAACTATCAGTGTGGATGCTTTTCTTATTTTATCATGTTTTGTATTGTACAGTACATTTTTAAAATATATATTTGTTTCTCACAGATAAATTGGGTAGATCAATTGTGTCTAGTATGGTGTTAATAAACGCCGTGATTGGTGGGTTTTGGGGTGGGTAAACTGCGGATTGTAGATGAGGTCACTAGGGCATCTTGGAATTACACTCGGTATTTTCCGGAATCATTCGACGATTCTTTTTACTGCGGCTCCATAGCGGTCTGGCCCGCTGATTTCACCGGGAACCACTGAGCAGATCAGCGGATCTCTTCTTCACTTCACTTGGCCAGCTAGTTTACAAATGCAAGCTATCAAATGCGTGGTGGTGGGCGACGGGTAAGATAATATTTCTCATTATGCTATATTCAGATTTTGTCGTGTGATTCTGTACGTCCATAGGTGGACGGATGGGAGGATGCTACGGTCGTTAAATGGGCTGGGGCGTGCAGATTTGACGGCTGATCTCGATTCTGCAGCCGTATGCGACGCTTCTCCACGCCTTGATTTTGATTCTGTAATGTTCGCTATTGAATGCATTGCGATGTTTGTGTTTTTGTCTTACAGTAGATATTATTGAACGTCGCTAAATGTGCAGGAATCAACTACACAGTGCACGGCCTGTGTTTCTCATTTGACCATTACGTCAATTCCTCAGTGATTGTTTGGATTTCTTCTAGGGAACTGTTTTAGTCACATCGAACCATTCTTTATAGCCCTTTTTTTTTCTTTTCTTTGATTTAATGCATGTTAATGCGGCTTATATATCATAAATAGAAGGTTGCTTTGTTGTCTCAGGATTTCTACATGGTTGGAATGTTGCACAGTAGCCTACCAATAAGATCCCATATACATCCCATGTTTCCATGCCCAATCCATCTATCCTTTGCACCTGTCTGCCATGCAGGACCATAAGCAAACATTCTTTCGTCTGCACATCTTGGACAAGTAATTTGTGGCTTGTCACCTACGTTTGTTCTATGGCGTGCGTAACTTATATACAATGTAAATAAATGTAGCAGACACACATGAACACAGACAAACTATTCAGACGCAACACTAGCGTGAACCACAACCGATGACGGTAATATTACGCCCTAATAAAGCGTAAAACTATTAATTCATTGTACAGAGGAGACCTAGAGGCAGTAATGCGTTCATGTGTGAGGACCGGGGTTGTTTAAAGGGACTAGAACCCCCCTCTGCATTGTGAATGTAGGCCAGACATTGTGAAATTACAGTATAGTTTCTTTCACTAGGCTATAGTTTTTATTTTATGAAATAGGCTACAAATTTGCTTCATGGTTTTGCTTTGTCTGGTTATGTGATACTGTACGCTATTATGCTGTTCTGCTATAAGTAGTGGTTTAACTAGTTATTTTTGGATCCAAACTGGTAGGTGCTACTTATTGTTGGCTTTTGTTGTAGTTGTAACCAGCATTACAGAAATATTGTTTTTGTTTGAAACTACATGCTGTAGTTTTAGTGCTTTAGTGCCAAATTCAGATGTTAATAACACGTCTGTCTGCCTGTCTTTCTCTCTGTCTGTCTGTGCAGGGCTGTGGGTAAGACCTGTCTGCTGATCAGCTACACTACCAATGCCTTCCCTGGAGAGTACATCCCTACTGTGTAAGTAAAGCGTGCACAATTGGACGTGGTAGGTACATGTACATGACCTAGTGAACTCCATGGTGACTCCATTGTGTGCAGCTTTGACAACTACTCCGCCAATGTTATGGTGGATGGTAAGCCAGTTAACCTTGGCCTGTGGGACACTGCTGGACAGGAAGATTACGACAGGCTCCGCCCACTGTCTTACCCACAGACGGTATCTACACACACATACACACACGCAGACACCGTCAGAAGGCTCTAAAGCCGTCTAAACCTGATATGTGGTTTTCTCCAGGACGTGTTCCTGATATGCTTCTCGCTGGTCAGCCCAGCCTCCTTTGAGAACGTCCGAGCGAAGGTCAGTACGCTGACCAGCGCGTCCAGTCTGACCGCACAGAGGCACATCTGGTCACAGTTCACCTATAGACGCCTCCCGTCCACACCGTGCCGTAGAACACCTGTTCTGCTTCAGCTGCTGGTGGTAGTGGCTCTCAGCACTCTGTGGTGCTGCTCAACAGCTCCAATGTAGTCGCACAGCAGCTTGTGTTGTAAATGCAGCTTGTAATGTAACCAGTATGAACATTGCTGGCAGTACAAAGTAGGCACTTTGTGTTAGTAGCAAAAATGAATACCTTTTACATTTTGTCATTATGCAAACAGTGACTTGCATTAAGTACATCTGTCCGTTCTAAGTAAATGCTTTCTATAAAACCATGATACATCACAGCACTTCAGCTGTCAACACAGCATTACGTAATACAATGCTGTGTATTATGTAGAGAGGTCAGTAGGTGAAGTCGGGGCAGTGACCACTGCTGACAGCCACTGGCTCATGGGATGCGGCCAAGCGATGTTTTACAGCATGGTGTGGTGAGGCTTGAGGTTCTATAGACCGAGCAGAGCGACCTGCTGTGTTTTCCCAGATGAGCATCATGCGGTGCTCTCATGTGAATCACACTGTTTCCTCATGGTCCAGGCTCTCTCTATACTGCAAGATGGCACTGGCTGCTCTTCTCAGGGTATCTCCTGCGCCTCCAGTCACATACAGTCTACGGACAGACAGACAGACACATAAAATCATGGTGGCACGTTGGAGAGGGCTGAGGCCCAGCGGTGGCCTGTCCTACTGCCTGTACCTCCTGTATTCACTGTGTGTGTGTGTGTGTGTGTGTGTGTGTGGTGCCCAGTGGTACCCAGAGGTGCGACACCACTGCCCCAACACGCCCATCATCCTTGTGGGCACCAAGCTGGACCTGCGCGATGACAAGGACACCATCGAGAGGCTGAGAGACAAGAAGCTGTCCCCCATAACGTACCCCCAGGGCCTGGCCATGGCTAGAGAGATTGGTGAATATGTTGTGTGTTTACACCGTAGACTAATATGTCTTCATACACGTCTGAATATGACGTGTGTTTACACCTTAGAACGATATGGCTTCAAACACGTCTGAATATGTTGTGTGTTTAAACCATAGAACTATATGGCTTCATACACGTCTGAATATGCCGTGTGTTTACACCATAGAACGATATGGGTTTATACATGTCTGAATATGCCGTGTGTTTACACCATAGAACGATATGGGTTTATACATGTCTGAATATGCCGTGTGTTTACACCATAGAACGATATGGGTTTATACATGTCTGAATATGCCGTGTGTTTACACCTTAGAACAATATGGCTTCATACATGTCTGAATATGCCGTGTGTTTACACCTTAGAACGATATGGGTTTATACACATGACTGTGTTCACAGGCACAGACTAGTGCACTTACTTGTCATAATCACTAAAGGCCCATTTATGCTTCTGCATCAAAGCTACAGCATCACCTACCGATACAGCGTAACCAATGCATCAGGATACGGCGTAGTCTGAAGCGCACCTTTTGAAAATGTAACTACCCATCCATCCATCGAATCGACGCAGCAGTCTTGTGGATGCAAGCCCATATGCCAGAGTAGATTAGCTGGAAAGAAGCTGTGTGTGTGTGTGTGTGTGTATATATATATGTGTATATATATATATATATATGTATATGTATATTTATATATATGTATATGTATGT
>JAODLL010003643.1:0-11610 GCA_026546735.1 Forbesichthys agassizii
CCCCACCCCATCTCTGAGCCTGACTCCACCTTTAATGTGTGACCCCACCCCATCTCTGAGCCTGACTCCACCTTTAATGTGTGACCCCACCCCATCTCTGAGCCTGACTCCACCTTTAACCTGTGACCCCACCCCGTCTCTGAGCCTGACTCCGCCTTTAATGTGTGACCCCACCCCATCTCTGAGCCTGACTCCACCTTTAATGTGTGACCCCACCCCGTCTGTGAGCCTGACTCCACCTTTAACGTGTGAACCCACCCACAGCCCTAAACCTGACTCCATTCATTGCACAACTTTGAAAAATGCTAAAACGCTGTCAAGGAGCTGAGTGAGGGAAGGGCCGGGAGGTAGAGGGGGACGTACGGTGTGGATGGCCCAGAACACGGCCATGTAGCACAGTATGATGACGGCCAGGGGCATAAAACAGCAGGTGATCATCAGGGCGATCATGAAGGACTCCCTGCCGATGTTGTCCGGGCCGCTGCTGAACACGTCCGGCCCACAAGAGGTCTTCAGCCCGTGAGGCCAGTACCTGAAAGGTGTGTGTGTGTGTGTGTGTGTGTGTGGGGGGGGGGGGGGTCACATTGCACATTGTTCACTAAACATGTTTGGCCGTCATGAACGACCCTTTGCTTGTTTGTGTTTCTTTACAGACAATAAAAGTATATTTAAAAAATGTATTAAAAAACAATGACTAATAATATTAATGAATGAATAAATCTATCTATTATATTTTGAACAGATTGATCCATGACCCAACAAAAAAGAATAATGCATTTTTTACATTTTGAAATATGAGATAGAACTGTTTATCTTTACCTGCTCCATCCAAAGACGGGCTGGGCGGTCCAAAATATTGACCAGACCCAGGTGAAGATAATGCCAGCTGCCGCCCATTTCTCATCAAATTTCACATTTCCAAAGGGTTTGCACACCACCACCCATCTCTCCCAGGAGATGACAGATAGGGACCATAGACCAACAATACCTGTGTGAGCACCATAGTCACTGTAAGTCTTGGTCCAAGAGCACTGTGGACGTAATGTAAGTATAGTACAGAAGCCTTATAGATTAACACAGTCCTTTCATTAAATCCCAGTTCATCTCACTGGCAAGGTTGCACAGTGAAAAGTCTAACAAATCAAATAAGGCACTATTATAATTAACAGAATACATATTAAATCATAATCATCATAGCTATGATTGCTAAGAATAGCGTACAAAACTCTCCAAATTAGGAATTTGAGGTGCCCTCTGCTGAACTGCTATTTTGCTTTTTATGTATCACATCTCTTATTTTCTTATTCTTCTTACTTACTATTTTTCCCTGTGAACCTCGTGGCATTTTCCCTGTTTTATCAAGTTAAAATTGTGTTTCTTGATCATTATGTTATGTCTTACAGTTATTTCTCTGTGTGCATGTAACATTTTATATACTATTTATATACTACTATTTTATTTTATGGCTTGTTATTCCTATTTTTAACAAATAAGTTATTTGAGAGGTTTGAATACTTAGATAATGGAAACTGCTAGGGAAGGGTTATGTCTTATTTAAAATGTTCCATTTTTTCAAATTTTCCATTTAATCCTTGATTTTTGTTTTCATTGGGAAGCACATGTGTGCATGTAAACAATTACCAAATAAATAAGAAATATTCCATAGAAACATCTTACCACAACAAGCAACAGTGAAGCCTTCAAGCACACACATGGGGTGACCCAGAATGAAGTATCCGAAAAACTGATTGCAGACACTGATGGTGCTGGCAATAAGTGTTTCGGCAATATCCGCAATTGCAAGATTGACCAAAATCCAGTTAAGAGGATGACGGAGTTTCTTGAATTTGGCTGTAGCCAACAAGACCAGACCGTTGGTAAAGGTTGAAAACACAACCACACACAGCATCCAAATCGTTGCAAGGTTATACGCCCAGCGTGGTGCAATTAGGTAGTTGGGGCCTTCGAAAGGATCTGAGGAGAAAAATAACAAAATCCTCATTCTTTACTATTTAACAGCCTATTAGAAGTTAACCTAGAGAATAATGTACAGGCAAGACGACCATTACGATACAGTACCCTGGGTATTGTTGCTGTTAGTGTACACGAAGGCAGATCCTTTCGTTGTTTCTTCGTTATACCGCCTAGCAGCAAATGACACCTTGCCCCAGTCCTCTGCCATGTTGAGCTTGTGAGGTCCACAGACACACAATCTTCCAGATAGTGGCTCTCCGTGCCACTTGCTGCCTATTGGGTGACAGTCCCCAACACATCTGAACCTATCGTTTTATACTTACGCCTTGGGGGTTTCTGATGGGATTATGGCGCCAGTCACATTCGAGCAAAGGCTTGCACCATGTCAATGATACTAACAGGCTTTGTTTCTGAACGGTAATTAAAACTACCAGCCAAATAGGCCAGGCTACGAAAGATCAGAAGAAGACTGTTTGAGAATGGATTAACGCCAGTTAAAGGTTAAAATGAGGATTATATCGCAAGCCTACTGGATGTACAGTAAATGCTGTGCTGGAATTAGGGTTTTTATCCTTGTTTATTAATACAACGTATGTAAATCCTGTATTCGGTTTGTTGCACAGCATGTTTGTAAATGAGATACACAAAACAAAGCTCAACTTAGTTAGAGTTAGTACTCGTATAGACACGGTAGCCATCTAGGATCTGGATTATATTAGTTTATATTAGCTAACCTTTTCTTAATTACTGCTATAGCCATTATACCGTGTAACACACAGTAGGATAACATATTCCTTCATAGCCTATTAGTAGCACTGCAGCATACAAATTGTCATTGTAATGATGGCTGCCAATAATTCCATTAACTGCAACCTCTACTGCAGATCAGGTTGGGCCAAAACAAGAGCATTGATATAATAGTGCAGTGGTTCATGCATATGAAGGTAGACCACACGCTCTAGAGGACAGCTGAGTCTTAAGGTTTGGACAACTGGCATCCCACAGTACTATTACTGTGATAGACTAATTAGATGGGATGTAAGTGAGGTCAGAAAGTCTTTAAGCTCTCCGGATTGAGAGTTCACTCGGGGGAAAGCCATGCAAAGTCTGTCTAAGATAATTGCTATCAGGTGCAAACGTATTCACGAGTGATCGTATAGGTTTTCCATCACACTTTGGGGTAAAACAATTAATAACATGAATTATTTGCAATGGATATCTTGATCAATATTGAAAAGAAAATTCAAATTATTGGTGGTTAGGTGATAAGATGGTACTTGCAGCTCCTGTAGAATAAGAGCAAAACAGATTCCTAACCGCTCTGAAGACCTGCACACACAGCAATATCTCTGATTTTACTATTTATACATGTCAATGTGTTATTTACATGTAATGTATGTACTTTTATGTTATTTTTTATGTATATTATATGATTTACTGTATTATAGTAACTATAGTATTATATTATACTATTCTATTTTTTAAATGTGCAATTTTTTCCAGAGTTGTATTTGTTTTTTTGTATAGTTTAATTAATAGTTCATATTAAAACAGACAGAATAGATAGAGGTACAGTAGATGCTCACTGATCCAAAGAGATCTAGTCTCTAATGGGACTAAAGTGTCCTCCCCTGTGATTTGAGGAATTGGTGTCTCCCTTTGAAAACACTGTCTTCGCCAGCTGCTCGTTCTACCTCTACGCTACCTCTCGGGTTTATATGTTCCTGGTAGTGTATGAGTAATGGAGATGGTGCTTCTGCCAAAGATTAGTCTAGTGTAATATATTTGTCAAGAACAACAACATAAATCCAACATAAGGATGGTGGAAAATTGAACCAATGGTTTATTAAAATATAGATACTGTGTGTGTCAAAATAATGTAAACAAGACCAGGTTTCTCAAATCAATTCTTTGACATCATAGGAATGTTTTTATTTTGTATTATTAAACTGTCAGGTAGCTTGTTCCATTGGTGGAGATGCTTATATAGTAATCTAAAAAGTATAATTACTATATTAAATACAAATACTTTATTAGATACTATTATAAGATATTCTAAATATAACGCTAAATTCTCAAACATTTAAAATATTTTATTTATGTTTTTTTTTAATATAAATTATTAAACTTATTCTAAACCAAATACTTTTCATCACTACAGAGAAGCATGCATAAAACAAATAAAAACCTCTGACATAAGTGCAGTTGCAGTAATCTGTGGGTCTTTAATTAATCAAGTCACATGACAAGCAGATGACATCGGTGAATATGAAACACTTCCCCTTTAACATGTAATTACATTACAATTAGGTCATTTAGGAGATGCTGTTATCCAAAGCAACTTGCGGTAAGCAGAGTTACAGGTATTAGGGAGCAAGTCTGGGTAAGATATCTTGCTCAAGGATGCTTACTGGCAGGCCGGCCACATTGGGCTTCGAACCCAGGACCTTGCAGCCGGGAGCCAGGACCACCCTAAACACTAACAAGACCCTGCCATATTTTAACACTTGTTGTGTTTACTGTGTAAAAGTATCTTTCTCTGCCCTGTTTCCTCTAGAAGCCGGACGGTCCTAAAGTGGATTAAAGGCCTATGGGAAAACCGAGGATCCGGTTCAAGCCTGATTGCCCCTGACGTGTTTCTGTAAAAGGTTAATCTCTCCAGACTGACAGTTCATTTCAAGGGAACAACAGGTAGACCAAAGATGCCACGCCAAATTAGTCTAATCCTTCATTCCAGCCATTTTCTAAAGTCCACTTCTAAGAGTGCTTTTTCTAACAAGTTGCTGAAGCACAGGAAGTGGCTCTCAGATTTGTTTTTGACTGAAGAAGAGGATGGAGCCACATAACAACAAAATACCTTTGTAAATGTCTCTACTGTTTTCTACTCAGACACCTGTAGAAGCCAGTAGCCTGCTTTATTAGTGAGTGTTGTGTAGGCCTACGTGCTAACCTTACACTGTTGCAGGTTTTAATTCGAGTCTATGTAAGTTATTTTTGTAGGAGGACACACACTTCCCTGAGTTTTGTAATCCGAGAAGGAGCCAAGATATTTCACCCCCACCCGTTGGACCTGTCTTCCCTCCGCTGTGATTGTTCGAGGGTATGTCTGGAATTCCGCTAGTTCTGAACTATTCATGCTTGGCAAAAGTTCACTACTAGCAGAACTCGGATTTTCCCCCGACTGGTCTGCCAACAAGAAACACAATGACCTTTGAACTTGCACCTCGGGATGTTTTGACAGGGAAGGGGTGGGTGTTGTTTGGGAGAAATGGAATAACTTGAAATGCTTCAGTTGGTGTGATCTGAATAGAGGCCATCTTTATGGTTAATTGTTTCCTTCACACCAGATGATCATCTAAACCTGGGAAATTCACGGGAAACCGTCCTTCAGCTCAGATGTATATGACAATAGGGTCTTTCACATGTGTTTTAATTGCTTAATTTCCTGTGCTTAAGGAGATGCGTGTATTTAACTGTATGTGCGGAGGGGGGCTTTTGAGTCTGCTACAGTAGATGATCTTGATCGTTGATCTCGCTTGTGGTTGGATGCACTATGCAGCCCATGCATCTTAACACTTAGAACCAGATGGTGATAACGGATTATGAGTCATGGTTGCACTGTAATCGTCCTATAATGGACCGCCTCTGCACCGCAGCAGTTGTTTTTTAATCTGTCAGAAAGTCCTTCAACTGTGTTGTACTATGCTGTTTTGTCCAACCTAGTTACAGTAACTATTGAACAGGTGAAAAGGGCAGGGTTTGGGATCGGTCAGTTGTTTGTCATGTGTACGGCATGTTTTTCAGGCTGCTGCTTACAGATGGGAAATGCCAAATGTGGGACCCAAGCCCATGACAATGCGATTGGGAGTCCAAAACTCAGACAAATATCTTTGTCTGAGATCTGTTTGTGTTTTTAATTATTCTTTCTCTCTTTGTTTCTTTTATGTCACAATTTGCATCTTAACAAAATGATGCGATAAATGATGCTATACTTGACAAGATGACAATTATTTAACCTTATTTATACAGCAATGTAATATACAGTATATGCTGTAGTACAGTTTATATACAGTGTGTGTATATATATATGTGTAAATATTCATATATATACATATATATATATATATATATATATATATATATATATAGAGAGAGAGAGAGAGAGAGAGAGAGAGAGAGAACATAGCACTTGCATTCCTGTTAATCTTGCTGCCAATGCTGTTAAAGCGGCTAACCCCAGTGAGTTACTGGTAATCCCAACAGAAAGTCAAGATTATGTTCCATCTATTGGCTTCTTGCTCCCTACGGTGCATATAGGGTGTGGAGGAACATCGGACATGCAGAAACACTGTTACTTCATCCATCCATCCTCATCTGTTTATCTGTAAAAGCCTAAATCTGACATCTTCCAGCTTGCTTGCTCGGTTTTGACCATAGGTTTTGACTGTTTGCTTACACTGCCACTGGCAGATATAATGTCACACCCACTTGAGAATGCTTTTTATCTACAGGTTGCAGCAATGCAAATAATGTTTTGTTGAAGAGACCTGTTATTCTTTAACATATATATAACTTGTGTTGTGTTGTTGAGGTGTTCCAGGCACGTCCAGCTGGGAGGCCTCCGGGAAGACCTAGGACTAGGTGGACAGATTACATGTCCACATTTGACTGCACGCCTTGGGATCCCCCAGTAGAACTGGTTAATTTGACCCGGAAAAGATACGTTTGGGGTCCCCTGCTGGAGCTGCTGCCTCCGCGACCCGACTAGCGGATGAGACTGGCTGGATGGATACAGCGTAACCTAATCTAATCTATTAAAACTGCTACTCACATGCATTCTCTGTTGAGGGAAGCTTTCTTTAAGCATTACCTTGGATAATCTTTTTTTTTATAATTGAGGGAAGCTTTCTTTAAGCATTACCTTGGATAATCTTTTTTTTTATAATAGGGTATAGAGACAGAAGATAAGTGATAAGATTAAAACATATCTTTCCTCGAAATTCCCATTCACCTAATAATGCAGTGTACTGCCCTAATGTTCTGTTGGAGATTGAGATTAGATTCAATTAAATCTCCTACTTTTGCTCTCTCTTCCTATACGGGGGTGAGAGATATGTAAAATCAAGGAAGAAACTGCAACTAAGTTTTGAGCATGGTCTGTTTCTGGTTATTCCATTTAGGCAACCTGGAAAGACAGAAATATATATAAAAATGTCCTTAACTAAATGTAAATATGTCTAGATCATTATACCTTTCATTTTTTTATAACCAAGTATAAGTAAGTATGTAAGTATCACATCTGAGACTAGAACATATCACATATTTCTAAGGTAGGATGAGCTATTGTGACATGCAGTGTGCAATGGCATATACCTTAGAGCGAGACAATACCTTTAGTATTATCGTGTAAATGAATATAGAAATGTAGCAGTGATTGATTGATTAAAATGTAAAACAAAAAGGGGATTTCACTAGGCCTGTTGACTCAATGGGTATCTTTGGTGAATACACATTTTATTTCTATAAAAACAAAATAATAATTTTACTTATTAAAACGTTTTCATTTTGAAGAACTGTTATAAACATGGACAAATAAAATGAATTGTAATCTTACCAAATTACTTTTGTGTGCGCGGTTCATAAAAACCGAACTGATAGAAAAAGTATTGCAAAGATTGAGTCATTATATAATAATACAACAAAGGGGTTATATTCCTTTTTTTATAAAGACAGATAGAAAAGGTTGTGTGATATAATGTGAAAAACTGTTATGTAGGCTATTATATCACAATAAATTTAAGCAAAAATATAATAGCAAAGAGCATAGCTGCCATCTATTGGTCAAGAAGTGCACAGCAACAATTTTACAAAAAATACACTGTAAATCACCAGCAAACTACTAAAAGCTGTAATTATTCATAGTCTAATAGTAATAATAATAATAATAATAATAATAATAACAATAATAATAATAAATTTTATTTGGGACGCCTTTCTAAACACTCAACATCTTACATTGCAAATACATAGAAACAAAACAGTTGGCTGACATACTATAGTAATACACATTTAATCTGAGAAATATATACAAAATAAACAACATAAAATGAGGTCAGGTGAAAGTGCAACACAGGGTGGGTTTTGAGGATCTTAGCAAACGAGGTGACCCTGGTGGCATGTGGTATGAGCAGGGGAAGGGCGTTCCAGAGTCTGGGGGCAGAGCAGCTGAAGGCCCGAGCCCCCATGGTGGAGAGGAGGAATGGGGGGGGGTGGGGGGTGAGAAGCCCTGTAGAGGAGGAGCAAAGAAATTCTGAGGGAGTATATGGCAGTAGAAGGTCACAGAGGTAGGAGGGAGCCAGATTGTGGAGGGCCTTGCAAGTGAGGATTATGAAACCATCCATGATCCATAGATATAAAGTTGTCCTTAAATAATTGACTGATGATGACTGATTACCAATATAGGTAGCCTACCTGGGCCAAAAGGATAATATGAACCCAAACCCAGCCCCCAAGTATGGTCCTGGGTTGTAACCATGTCTGGGTGTGTTCTATGTCCAGCATCCTCCTGCAATAAGCAATTATACTTACTATATGCACGAAATATTGTCCACAATTCCACCAGGTCATCGCTGACATAAGAGTCTTGTAGCACTGGCAGTATATGTCCTGAGGAGTGTTGGACAAGTTACTCAGGAATGGTAATACGTTACTATTTACTTATTAGTCCTTCAAAAAGTAATGATATTACTTTACTCATTACCAGGTATTAAAAATTATTTGTTATGTTACTTGTTATATTACTATATTACTTTCACAATCACTACCCTGTCTTGTCCCTTCTGAAAAATGACAACCTTTATAGCCCGCTCATTTTATAATTGACCCCTCTTTATTGGAACAATAATTAACCTTAGGAGTCAACAATCAGCCAAAGTGAAAACATTGCAGCCTCTCAACCCAGATGATTGGACAGTACAGTTCAATTAGCCGACCCTATGTTTGCTAGGACCAGCAAAATAATAAAGGCACGTCTTCATAAGATGGAAGTCTATGGCCTGAAATCTAATTATTTTAACACAGTAATGCAGCATTACTTGGATTAGTATTTGTAATAATATTACCGTTTTGGAAATAGTAATTTGTTAAACTACTAGTTACTGAAAAAAGTTATAATATTACAGTAACTAGTAACTAGTAACTAGGTACTGCCCAACAATTGTCCCAATTAAAAGTAAATAAAGTTTTTATAGCACTTTTCATAGACATGGGTTACAAAGTGCTTCTCAAACTAGTAAAAGGCATAATGATATCCTAATATAGACTACAAAGCACAACTGTGATTCTAGAATAAACTGCTTCTGAATAGATCTATTATAATAACGGTGTTTGTGTTGCATTTCTGCATCCACTGAACAGAAGAGACCATCATATATATATATTTAAATGTCATATGTCAATGATGTTGTGAATGTGTTTGAGCGGTTTTAAAAGTGTTGTTCAGCTTGTTACTCACCCATTAACAAAAAAACAAACAAAACAAAAAATCAAACGTAATATGATTGTTGACTAGTGTTTTAAAAACTTGATTTAATTAAAATGTCCCATTGGTACTACTCAAAGCCATATTTATTTATATGGCTCTGGTACTACTATACGGCTACTATGTGGTGATGGGCGTGGTCTCTTGAGTTTGTGTTATCTGTTAAAATAAAATAAAATAAAATGTATAAACGCCTTTTCGACATGTTTGGATACATTTAAGTTAGCATTAGTCACAAAACAAATCTATATGACCTAAAACATATCAAATGTATGGTTTCCGCAATGAATGGCGCCATCTTTAGTATGGGACAATGTAGTGTCAGAAGAAAACTTCTTATAATATACATACATGTATACTAATTTTGGTTAAATCGTATTTTATCATAATGTATACTTAAGCACTAATTGGCATATAACACGATACACTGATTATAAGTGAGAAAGTGTATTTAAAAATTCGATATTGCCCGACATTGTTTGGAAGTCGCCATGTTTACTTTGGGTGACGCCAAATCTCTACCATTTTCCTCCGCCTCTGGTTGTCAAGAAGATGGCAGCTTCCAGGCAGGCATGAGAGGGAATACTTCTTCAAAAATCGAATGAATTTGGAATATTGTTTTGCGATAAAGCCACCTGGTCGTTTTTTTGCAACTGTTGTATCGAAATAAGTAAGTGGAAATTACAGAGATTGGCGCATTATCAGTATTGTTGTGTTTTGTTGTGCCCGGCCATTTTTCTTGTGGGGGCTTACAAGTAGGCCGATTGTTTAAAAGATGGCTGCTTCCAGAGACGGCATGAAACATAATAACAGTCTATTCTTGCAATTTGACTGTGTTTAGATACGTTGTGGAATAACTACTGCAGCTACATTTTCATAAGGTAAATGATGCATGTGGAACTATACGCGAATTTCATTGCATTTCATTGTAGATGCCGCCGACGCTTTGACAGATTCTAGCTTGAGAGCTAACGTTGCTAGCATAGCAAAATTAGGTTGACCGACTAGCGGCTAGCGCTAACGAACTGTAGCTAGCAAGCTTTCCATACATTTCAGCGAGTGCACGCAAGTATGGTATTCTTTGTAGGTGTGCTCGACATGAATAGTTGAATACAATTACGCTTTTAAGTTGGATTTAGTGTAGAAAGAATTACATTTTTACATTATTTGAGTTAATTTATTTCACAGAAGTCGCCGAATGCTAAGCTCGATAGCTACAATATGGCGACTCCCACAGAAGCATGAAAATGGCTATCTCTTGTAAATAGTTCTAAGTACAAGTGTGGTCTGTCGTTTTACGTGGATGGTGGTTGTTTGTGTGGTGGCAGTTATAACCGTGTGTTCTGTGATATTACGTTATTGTAGTATCATCTTTTTAGTATAGTCAACATTTGTTTTTTTTCATTCGCTTCCGCCATTTTTCAGACTGGCAGTAACTGAGGTTTGTTTGGTTGCAAGATGGCTGCTTCCATAGAATGAATTCAATGGTTACAAGCGGGGATGGGATGTATAACAAACCGTATTTGTTATTTTATTTTCCTATATAAAATATACTGTAGCAGACTGTATGACATTTGTCATTAGTCGAACGTTCTAATACTTAAATATTTTTTGGCTTTTACGTTTTACTGGTGCGTTATCTTAACCGGCTTCGCGACTCAAACTATTTCAAAGTCCGCCTTGCGCGGCGGGATAGGTGTTTCTGAATAGGCGCGAATGTTAACTTGGATTTTCTTTGCACTTATTGTGAAACATTTGATTTTCCTGTAGAGGAAGACATGTCTACTCCTGGTTCCACTGTATCTGGGACCACAGGGTCAGTCCTGCAGCCGCGGTGGAAGCGGGTTCTCGGGTGGTCTGGCCCTGTACCCCGGCCTAGACATGGCCACCGAGCTGTGTCTATAAAGGAGCTCATGGTCGTTTTTGGAGGTGGAAATGAAGGGATTGTCGATGAACTTCATGTCTACAACACAGGTAAGATGACTTTATAGTCATATATATATATATATATATATATATATATATATATATATATATATATACACACACACACACACACACACACGCTCTCATCTCTAGACCCGAATTTAAAAACA